>PVIW01017132.1:0-14832 GCA_004026585.1 Noctilio leporinus | reverse complement strand
AGAAAGAAGGAACTTGTACCCTTTACAACAACATGGATGGAACTGGAGAGTATTATGCTTAGTGAAATAAGCCAGTCAGTGAAGGACAAATATCATATGATCTCACCCATTACGGGACAATAATGAGCAAAACTAACAACAAGCAAAACAGAACCAAGTATATGAATACAAGGAATAGGCCTTCAGTGGTCAGGGGGAACTGGGTTGGAGGGAGGGGGGAGGCAGAGGCAAAGAAGGGGAGCAGCTTAGACAAGAACCTAGTATAAAGGAACCATGGACATGGACAACAGGTGGGATTGACTTTGGGGGGAATGGGTGGGTGGGGAGGGGGACAGAGGGGAGCAAAAAGAGGATGGATGTAATACAACAACAATAAAAATTTAAAAAAAGAATAACCCAGGTCAAATGATGGGTCTCTGTTGATCCGTTCAGTGGCTAATTGAGCAGCAACCTCAGGCAGGACCTTTGAGAACAACGGATCACAAGCCCAAGGGCCCCCTATGCCTATCTTGTAGGGGGGTGCCCACACCTGCTGCAGGAGGAATGTGAGGGCCAAGAGGCACAAGCACCACAGGAGCTTGATCAAGGTCATAGTGTCCTGGCAGTCTTCTGGTAGCCTTAAACCAGAGCATAAGGTGAAAGGAAGGCAAGGGTCCTGAGAACATAGTCCTCCTGTTTCCAGCAAGGTAACAAGGAGATACTCGAAACTTATTGTGCTTTCCTGAGGTAGACGGTGGTGTTTCCAAATGCCTGTCAATTAGAGGGAAAAATGCATTACTCACATTATTCCTGAAGCTTCTGGAAATATTGGGTATGAAAGAATGGCAAAGGAATAGCAATCCTCAAATTGGAATTTCTCCCCTGCCCAGACTGAAACTCATCCTTTTCTTATTCTTCCTGTACTCCTAATATTAGTAAATGGCACTTCAGTCCACAGTTCGTCCATTTTATTTGCTCCAGTCTGAAACCTGGTAGTCAGCTGAGACTTTTCCTTCTTCTCTGTCCCCACATTTAATCCATCACCAAGTCCTGTTGATTTAATTTCAGCAATAACTGCCCACCTCATGTGTTGTGAGAATTACAGGAGTTAATATAAAGCAAGCACCTATGACAGGGTCTGGCATGTTGTTAGCATTTATATCAGTGATATTATCATTATTGTAGTTTTAATTATGTTCACTTTCTCTACCACACCGCCCTCTTAGAGAGAGACAAAAATGTAAACAGATAATGGCAATGCAGGATAAAAAGTGCTATTATTGAAGTAGCCCAGAGGAAGACAGAAAAGATCACCCAAACCCAGATTTCAGGGACAGGGAAAAGAAAAGAGAAGGGACATTTGTTTTTTTGTTTTGTTTTGTTTTGTTTTTTTATTTATTATTTTTCAGAGAGAGGGGAAAGGAGAAAGGCAGAGAGGGAGAGAGAAACATCAATGTATGGTTGCCTTTCACCTGCCTCCAGCTATGGACTTGGCTGGAGACCTGGCTTGCAACCTGGTTATGTGCCCTGGCTGGGAATCGAACCAGTGACCTTTGGCTTCGCAGGCCAGTTGTCTTATCCATTGTGCCACCAGCCAGGGCCTGAGAAGGGACATTTCTATGGTAGAGAATTGAAAAAATAGTCCAGGAGAATGGGGTTGTGAGGCAGGGGAGTGGGGTGGTAGTGGTAAAGGAACAGCATGAAGCAAGAGGTAGAGGATTTTTTTAAATGATATTTTAAATTATCAGAATTCTAAGCCATTTGTTCTGCTTAAGTCTACATTACCAGCCAAGGTAGGGACCAGATCACCAAGAGTCATATATGCCATTCATAGGCATTATAGAAATTATAGGCATTGTAGACAATGGATTTAAGTAGAGAAATGGTATCACATTTCTAGTTTTATGAGGTCACTCAAGTAGCACTGTGGAGAATGGGTTGGAAAGGGGTAAGACTGGAGGCCAGGAGACCAGTTTAGAGGCTGTCGTGTAATCCATATGAAAAATGATGACAGACCAAGAGAGAGGTAGTGAAGATGTGGGGAAATGGTAATAAATTTCACCAAGGTTAAAAATATCAAAGAGTTTAAAAAGTAGAACCAATAACAACTTGACCACTGACAAGATGTAAGAGGTAATAGGTAAAAAGGAGAACTCCAAAATGTTTTTGAGATTTTCAGACCTAGGCAACTGGTTGAAAAATGATAAGTCTCTGAGATAGAGAACACTAGAGAAAAGGGTAGAAACTATAATGCATTCTATTAGACATGTTGAACTGGTTATGCCTACAGAATATATAAGTGGCAATATCCAGTAGACAATTTAGCATACTACATCTCAGAAAGCTAAGATAGAAATATAAATTTGAATGTAATCAACCAATAGAGGGTAATTGAAGATATAGCAGTACATAAGATCAACAAAAGAGAGTTGTAGAATAAAGAAAGAAACCAAATGACAAAATGCTGAGCACCCACGAAACTTAAAGGTCAGGCAGAGATAAAGGAAGTCATAATGAAAATTTACATGAAAAGTACAAAGAAACAGCAAAATCCAGGAAATAGCAGTATCTTCTAATCCAAGTGAGATAAAACTCAGTGGATGAAAAGTGTCTATCATCTCTTATACTCTGCTGAGAATCCAAGTAAAAATAAAAAGGAGTCTGTTCAGGGCCCTGGCTGGTAGCACAGTGGGTAAGGTGCCGGCCTGTGAACCCAAAGGTTGCAGGTTCGATTCCCCAGCCAGGGCATATAACCAGGTTGCAAGCCAGGTCTCCAGTCAGATCTGTGGCTGGAGGCAGGTGAAAAGCAACCATACACTGATGTCTCTCTCCCTCTCTGCCTCTCTCCCTTCCCCTCTTTCTAAAAATAATGAAATAAAATCTTAAAAAAAAAAAAAAAAAGGAGTCTGTTCATTGGATTTGAATTCAGCGAGTAAGACTGCAAGTTGAGGGACCACAATGAGTCAAAACTGAATAAGAATAAATGGAGTGGAGTCAGCAAATGTAGAGGATTCTTTCAAGATAATGCAGGCAAAGCCTTTCTCCATCTAGCCCTTCCCTTTCTGTACACCTCCATCTCCCAATGTTCTAACCTGACGCTACAGTAAATTTCTTTCAGTTCTATAAACATACATCACATAGTCTGTCAAGCATAACATTTAAAAAATGCCATTTCTTCTGCCTTGCATGCCTTCCTTCCTCCTCCCATACTCCATTTCTGGATTCTCCTGATGAGCTCCTTTAAGAGCCAATTGAAGTGTTCCCTACTCTGTGCAGCTTTAGTTAACATCCCCAGGTTGAATTCATTTTTTTTCCCCATTTGTGTCTCATGCTTATACCCATTAGGGAAGGATCACTCTGATTTATACACTTATATCCCTGTTTCTGGTGTATATTGTGACAAGAACACTGAACTGTTTGATATCTCTGTATTTATAGAGATATCAATACTTTTAACTACAAGGAGTGGACAACACTGAGGGCAACTCTCTACACAGAACATAGCCCACTGGATTGGAAGGTCGTAAAGGTCCTCTTCATAGCCCTAATGCCTAGCCAAGTTCCCAATGTGAACTAGGTACCATATGTTTGTCAGATGAATTAATAAACATTAAAGTTGATCTAAGGTCAGGAGTAACCACACTAGACATATTAAGATGAATTACTTGCTTTGGAGGAGATGGTAATGAGGAAAATCCTTACTAAGTTTTTATTGTTTTTCTAATCCTCACCTGAGGATATGTTTATTGGTTTTAGAGAGGGGCAAAAAGGGAGAGAGAGAGAAAGGAAAAGAAACATCAATGAGAGTGAGAAATACTGATTGGTTGGTTGCCTTTCATATGTACCTCAAATGGGAAATAAACTCGAAACCAGGGCCCAGGCATCAAACTGGCGACCTTTCAGTTCATGGGATGATGCTCCAACCAACTGAGCCACACCAGCCAGGGCCTTACTGAATTTTGAATTTTGACCAAAGATAAACAAAATGGCTTGGCTGTCTCCAGGGCTGATAATCAGCACTGCTGTATACTGGTCAAGCCCAGCTTGATTGTTTATTGCCAGAAACAATCTGTCTGTGCCAGACCTGTTAGTTATTATTTTGACTCTCACTATTAGTTTTATGAAAAAGCCTGACTTCTCAAGAGACCAGTCATACCAGGGTCATATTAGCTGGGACTTTAAGACCTGCCACAATAGTATGTCCCAACATTAATAAAGAGGTGAAAGCTGGTTAAAAGTAGGGTCAAGAAAGAATTGGACAGGAAATGTCTCACAAAACAGCCTGAGTCAGAGGCTGAGAAGTATGTAGGATGGAGAGGGAAAACTTCCAACTTCACTTGGGGGTGGGGGTAAAAAAGTGCTTCTGAACTAACTACATACAAAGGAGATCAAATTTATTCCTAGACCTTCAAAAATAATCCAGTCCAACTTCTTTTCCCCTACCAAACAGATTTATTCTGTGTGCTATATTGAAGGCATGAGGTTAAGATTCAACATGTTGAGGTGGGAGTTGTGAACTCAGCCTTCAAAGAGCCCCAGCCTAGCATTGCAATCTGAACTCTGGTCAGTAGATACATTCTTCTCTTCCCACCAACCCCTAGTCCCAATCTTTTATCTGTCATGGCAAGTGTTGGGAACCAAGGCACTCAAGGAACAGCCCCTTCTCTGGAGTAGCATAGAAGGGGTCCCTATTTTTGGTCTGCTTTATAACAATGATATTGAACTATTTGATATCTCTGTCCTTATAGGACCTCACTCTTTCAACCATTAGGAGTAGGAAACAGTGAGAGAAATCCAAACGAAGAATAGAGCCCTATTTCACAGCAACTTACTGCCTCTTCTTCCCCAAATGTACCTAGTTTGATGGGCTCTCTCCCAGAAGTGCTTTATTTAAATCAGAAATTAGCACTCAGATAACAAAAGCTAAGGTAATTACTGAGTTCTTGTTACACATCAAAGACTGGGCTAAACTCTTTGCATGTATTATATTATTTTAAAAACTTGATTTAAAATTTTTAAGCAACCACCTTTGAGAAAAGTAATATTATTACCCTCATGTACAGATGATGAAACTGAGGCTCAGAAAGGGTAATTTGCCTGAGGACACACTGGTAGAATGATTTGCACCCCAGTTGATAGAGCGCTGTACTCAACAGCCAGCCCCTAAACTATAAAGTTACTGAGACCAATATTATTATACCTTTTAGGCTACTCATATTGAATGGTTTATTTGTTGTTTAACAAAAATTTCTTAGTCCCCATGAAAAAGTTAATCAGGTAATGAGGGCAACAGGTGGAGTAATCTCAGAGAAGTAAATATTTATTATCCAACTGGAAGGAATTTGCCACTGGTATTCAAAACCAGCCTTGGGACAGTCCACTCACGCCTCACTCAGAGTTCAGTGTTGCACAACTGTGGAGGGGGATGCCCACCAATTACATTGTATTCTAGCCTTTTATTTTTTTATTTTTTTAACTTTTTAAAAAATATTGTATTTATTATTTTTAGAGAGAGGGGAAAGGAGAGAGGCAGAGAAGGAGAAAGTCATCAATGTATGGTTGTGTTTCACCTGCCTCCAGCTAAAGATCTGGCTGGAGACCTGGCTTGCAACCTGGTTATGTTCCCTGGCTGGGAAATCAAACCAGTGACCTTTGGGCTCGCAGGCTGTCGTCTTATCCACTGTGCCACCAGCCAGGGCTATTCTAGCCTTTTAGAATGGAAGTCTTAAGAGTAAAACCTTTGATGTGTTTTCTCTTATCCTTGATTTCCTCATCTGCAAAATGGAGGTAAATTTAATTTAATGGTTTGATGTAAGGGATTAAATGAGGTAGAATACTAAGCACAGTTATCCTCCCTGCTGTTTGGAAAAAACACTGCATTGGGAATCAGAAGGCCTGTGTGCCAAATCTATTTCTGCTACTGATTCGACACATAACAGTGAAGAATTAGTTCTCCCTCTCTAAATCTTTTTCCCCCTTAGCTAATCTAGAAAATATGTAAGTCCCTTTCTTCTCTGCAGTACACATATCCTGGGATTCAGTACTTTTTCCAGGCAGTAACATTTCTAAACCTCTGCACTATTCAACTGCTTTTTTAATTCATTCAATATTCTCTAGCCTTTGCTTTTCTAATTAGCTTTTTTTTTTTTTCACTGAATTCCCCTAAGTGGTTTGTACCTATTTTTATATTACAGATCTCATTCCTGATGGTTTTAAATATGGTCTAAAATCCTCTATCAGATACCTACAACATGAAGCGCCCTCCTCCAATGCTGGAGTTATGATAGACTGAAAATCTGGGTTCCTAAAACCATTCATTTTCTTATCATCATTATTAACAAGTACACTTTGAGAACATGGTATGTCTTAAGCCTGAAACTACAAAAATGTAGAAGAATATAAGGCCGGGCCAAAAATCTCCCTAGGAAAAGCAACTATGTATATTAGAAGAAAGACAGCGATAATGTCCACCAGCATGGCTCATATGTAAGGCCAAATTTGTAAGTTCCATGCTTGCTTTTGCTTACCATTGTATTTCTAGTGCCTTACACAGTGCCTGACACATAATCAGTATTCAACAAATATTTGTTGATTAAGAAGTGATGAAGAAACATGGAGCACAAATAAAATATTTTATATTACTATTCTTAAAAAGTATCTGTTTTAGGCCTGTCAGGAAGTACATTTGGCAAAATTATCCAGTGGATAAAGTGTGTCTTCAAACTTCTAGTCCAGCTTCCCTCACATCGATATTTCTCACCCTCTTTTCCCCTGTCCCTAAAAAATGTAAATAAGAAGATAAGCTCTGGCTGGTGGCACAATGGCCCTTGCTGGTGGCACAGTGGATAAGGCACCAGCCTGTGAACCCAAAGGTCACTGGTTCAATTCCCAGCCAGGGCACATAACCAGGTTGCAAGTCAGGTCTCTAGCCAGTCCGTGGCTGGAGGCAGGTGAAAGGCAACTATACATTGATGTCTCTCTCCTTCTCTGCCTATCCCTTCCCTTCTCTCTAAAAATAATAAATAAAATCTTTTTTAAAAATAAGAAAACTCCACTATATGTAATAACACGGATAAACCTAGCAGACATTATGGTAAGTAAAATAAGCCACTTACATGAGATATTTAAAAATACTCAAACTTGCCATGGCTGGTGTGGCTCAGTGGACTGAGTGCCAACCTGTGATCTGTAAATACGTCTGTTTAATTCCAGGTCAGGGCACATGCTTGGATTTTCATGCGAGAGGCAACCAATTGACGTTTCTCTCACACATCAGTGTTCCTCTCCTCTCCTCCCTCCCTTCCCTTCACTAAAAATAAATAAATAAAATATATTTTTTAAAGTAGTCAAACTCATAGAAGCAGAGAGTAGAATAGTGGTTGCTAAAGGCTACGGGGAGAGGGAAATGAGGAGTTGCTCTTCAATGAGTATAGAGTTTTAGGTAAGCAAGATTAATAATCTCTAGGGATCTGCTTTACAAAATAGTGCCTATACTTGATAATATTGTATTGTGCATCTAAAATTTTTAGAGTGTAGATTTCATTTTAAGTGTGCTTACCACAATTTTATAAATTAAAATTTTGCCTTTTGGTTTTATTTTTCAAGTTTACACATTTACAACATGGGTCCTTCCTCAAGCCACATGTCAGAAAGTACCACTTGCTATTTGTTCTAGGTTGCTGTTGCCTTTTGTTAAATGACCCCCAAGTTGGAGGTTTGTCCCTCCATTCTTCCTGGGCTCTATTTCACTCATTGGGTGGTATTTCTAACTCTGCTATGGCTCCTTGGAGAACCAGGAAGTTCTATCTTGCTCTAGGATTTGTCTTAATCCCTAACCCCAAAATTTTTCAAAAGATAACTTATTCTAAAAAAAAGAAAAGGTAGAAAGACAGGGAAGGCCAGAGGAAGGACAGAATGGAAGGTGATGCCCTAAGCTTTTACTTGCTGATTTGGGTTTAAAGGCAAAATTATAAAGCAGTTGTGTAAAAGACACTGTTTTCAAAAGAAGCTGACTGAAGCCTTCCTTGGGGTTAATGGGACATGTGGACATAATGTTGGAATGTTGGAAGGTGTGAAAGTTTGGAAATAGAATATACTACAGACCCACAGCTCTTTTAGAATAATTGCCAAGGTAACTCAAGTTCCAACACCAGCATGGAATTGGGTATTCATGGTAAGTAGCTAGAGCATAAGGATGCATCATTTCATTTCAAGTAGCTTGCACAATCTAGTAGGAAGTGTGATTTCACAAGAAAACTGACTGTTCTTTAAATATGTACAAAAAAAGACTATGACAAATAGCTCTGAGAAAAATGGTTCTTCATTTTAGCTTGTCAAACCAAGGACTTGTATGGATGATTTATCTTAGTAGTTAAAACCTGAATCAAGTTAACAGCTTGTATAAGACAACATTAGGGAGAAATAAAATAATCACAAGAGGAACTAAATAAAAGCTTGGATGAGAGCCTTTGGGCCCAAATTTTTATTTAAAGTGTCTTGAAGGTCTTTTTGCCCTTTTTTTTTTTCTTCTTCTTTCATTCTTCCTTTGTTTCTTTTCTTTTGCTACATATTACTCTAAAACTAATGTATCTCGGAAGTATGAGATCCAAAGTGGGCTGTGTTTTTTTACCAATTACAACCTTTCTAATAAACAAGAGCCGTCAACTACTCACCATGTAAGTCAACATTCAAATGTCTTTAGTTTACCTTCTGTATGTAAATCTCTGGCATGGCTATCCAGTGTTTCTATTTCGCTGCATCTTCTGTGCATTCATAATACTGCTAAGGGATCCAGTCTGTTGATAAATTCCATTAATGGGGTAAATAATTGAGAGGGATAATAAACCTTTTTATAAATCACTTTTCAGCAGCTCCAGACCAAGACTGGGATTAGGATTTAGAGGAACATTTCTAATCCTTTAAATTGATCCCACTTATAGAAGAATTAGTGCTGACCTAAACGCAATGACCCAGAGATTAACGAATAATTAGAAGCCTCTGGATAAATGTGTCCTTCATGGATTACTACCCTCTTCTACCTTTCAAAGTTGGACTCATATACCCTCAGATTTTGCCTCTGTTCTTCCTTTGTTTTTTTGTTTGTTTGTTTTGTCTAATAATCATACAATGTTATTTCTCCAGGACAGTTTTGAATGCCAGAACATGCATCAGCTGTGATTACAGCCCAGGATTTGAAAGATGATCCCACTGGCTTCCTGCATAATTCAAAGTAGGTGAATTTTGTCTTTCCATTCCCCCTAAATACCTTCACTGCATTCCTTCTAAGAGAGACTTCTAACTTCCTCTCACACACCTGCACATTCCCTATATTTTAGAGCCATCCCCTTTCCATTAGCAGTCCTCTCTGTCATGAACACCATTCATTCAGCACCTTGTTCTGGATTCCTAAAGTAAAGCTAAAAAATGACTTCTATTAAATGAGAATTACTATATGGAAGACATTTTTAAAATAACAATTTTATTGAGACAAAATTCATTCTCAATTTTATTGAGACATAAACCTTATTCTTTTTAAAAGTGTAGAATTTGGTTTTTGTAATATATTTACAAAGTTGAACAACCATCATCACTATTCAAATCCAGAACATTTTTATTACCCTCACAAAGAAAACCTGCACCCATTAATAGTCAACCTCCTTTCTCCCCCTCCTCCTAGTCCCTGTCAACCGCTAATCTACTTTCTGTCTCTGTGGCTTTGCCTATTCTGGACATTTCATATAAATGTAAACATACAATATGTGGTCATTTGTGATTGGCTTCTTTCACTTGGCATAATGTTTACAAGGCTTAGGTGTTGTAGCATGTGCCAGTACTTCAATCCTTTTTATGGCCAAATGACATTCTATTTTATTGTATGTGCTACATTTTATTCATTCCCTGTGAAAATAGATTTTATTCTCCTCATTTTGTAAATCAGAATACCAAAATTCTGATAAATTAAACAGTAATAACTGTATTGATTGCTGATAATATAACAAACATTCTTGGAAGTTCTCTCATTTAATCTGTACAGTGACCCCATGGGGGTATATAGTAATTGAATTCCAGATGTAACTCACCCAAAGTCACACAGTCACTAATCAGTGGAGCCAGATTTTAACCCAGACAGCCTCATTCTGGGTAGGTGTTGGAGTCGGAATTTAAACCCAAGGCCATTTTACTTCAATAAAGCTCATATTTATCTTCGCTACATTCCACTAATGCACCTCTTGTGCTATCCCTCCAAGCATATTTGCATTTTAACAGGGGCTCCATGAAAATATTGTGACTATCTAAAGAAAACAATCCCTAATTGTAGAATTTTGGATGACTTGACCAAAATATCTGTTCAAGTGAAGGCCCTCTAGCCTTCCCTACCTACAGGTGCTATAGTACCATATATGAGCCCCAGCAGCTACTTCACAAGAGAATTCTGATGAGGACTGGGTTACTCAAAGGACCATCATTCAAAGAATCCTCCCATATGCTGAATATACATGAGATTCCAATTTCATAGGTAGGAGTACCTGGTAATTAACATATAAATAAACATTTCAAAGTGATTTTTTTTCTTAATTAAGTTCCACAAATACTTGTCTCTCTCTCAGAGTGGGGCAAGAATAGGTTTATAGCTGTGAATACATAAAACACAGAGTTCCTGGCTGGTAGCACAGTGGTTAAGGCGCCGGCCTGCGAACCCAAAGGTCGCAGGTTCAATTCCCCAACCAGGGCACATAACAAGGTTGCAAACCAGGTCTCCAGTCAGGTCTGTGGCTGAAGGCAGGTGAAAAGCAACCACACATTGATGTCTCTCTCCCTCTCTGCCTCTCTCTCTTCTCCTCTTTATAAAAATAATGAAATAAAATCTTTTAAAAATATATTTTTAAATGAAACTAGACCACCAACTTACACCATACACCAGAATAAACTCAAGATGGATAAACAACTTAAACATAAGATGTGTCACCATAAAAGTCCTAAAAGGAAACATAGGCATAAAAATTGTAGATATCCCACACAGCAATATTTTCACTGATATCTCTCCCAGGGCAAGGGTTATAAAGAAACAAATAAACAAATGGAACTACATCAAACTGAAAAGTTTCCGCTCAGCTAAAGAAATCATCAACAAAATGAGAAGAAAACCAACCATATGGGAAAACATATTTGCCAATGACACTTCAGACAAGGATCTGATCTCCAAAATATATAATGCAACTAATGCAACTCAACACCAGGGAGACAGACAGCCCAATTAAAAAATGGGCAAAGGACCTGAACAGACACTTTTCCAAGGAAGACATAGAAAAGGCACATAGGCATATGAAAGAATATTCAACATCACTAGCCATCAGAGAGATGCAAATTAAAACCACAATGAGATACCACCTCACACCTGTCACATTAACCATCATCAACAAATAACAAGTGCTGGTGAGGATGTGGAGTAAAGGGAACTCTGGTGCACTGCTGGTGGGAATGCAGGCTGGTGCAGCCACTATGGAAGACAGTATGGGATTTCCTCAAAAAACTAAAATTAGAACTACCTTATGACCCTGTGATTCCACTGCTCAGTTTATAACTAAAGAATCCTGAAACACCCATTCAGAAGAGCCTATGCACCCCTATGTTCATAGCAGTGCTATTTACAATAGCCAGGTGCTGGAAACAGCCCAAGTGCCCTTCAGTAGATGAATGAATCCAAAAAACTGTGGTACACTTACACAATGGAGTTCTATGCTGCAGAAAGAAAGAAGGAGCTTCTACCATTTGCAATAGCATGGATGGAATGGAGAGCATCATGCTTAATGAAATAAGCCAGCCAGCAAAATTTAAATACCGTCTGTTCTCACTTAATACAGGAGACTAATGAACAAAACATACAGGTGAGCAGAAAGAAACAAGAGACATGGAAAAAAGAAAAGAGGAGCAGAATGATGGTAACTAGTGGGGAGAGGGTAAGGGGAAAAGTGGGAGAAAGGATCAGATGAGGAGCTAATGAGGAGGACCCATGGATATGAACAACAAGCTGGGGAGCAGGAATGGGCGGCGGGCAGGGAAGAGCATTGGGGGGGAATGAAGCAATTATAATACAATAATAATAATAAAACTAACTAATAAAAAAGTTAACAAATGTTTTTTTTTAAAGGAAAACAAAGAAAAAGTCCAGCCACTATTAATATAATGAGAATTGTTTATGCGACAATGATGTAACCTGGCAGCCAAGGAGAGTGGACTGGAATGTGCTTGCATGAACAATAACTTCACTGTACTACTCATTGGGGGTGATAGATGCCACTGAATGAGCATGTGTACTGTGTGATCATCTCATTCAAAATGACTGAGCAAATAGAGCAACAAATCTGCATCAATTTTTGCATTAAGCTTGACCATTCCTCGATGAACACTATTTGGATGATTCAGAAGACTTTCAGAGATGATGCAATGAGTGCAGCGCAAATAAAATTGTGACACAAATGCTTCAAAGATGGTCAAGAATCTGTTGAAAGAGATCCATGTTCTGGAAGGCCTGAAACAAGCAGAACACCTGAGAATATTGAGCGAGTATGGGGTTCAATCAACAAAGACTGGCAACTCACAGTGTGAGAACCAGAAGCTGATCTGGGGGTTCCAAGAACTACTGTGTCTGAGATTTTCACACAGAATCTTGGCATAAAACATGTCATGGCAAAGCTCAATCAGTGGCTTCTGCTCCCAGAGCAGAAGGAACATTGTGCTACAGTTGCTAATGACATGATTCAAACAGCTACCAATGAACCAGATTTCTTCAAGAAGGTCATAAGGATGAAGAAGACTGAGGCATCATTGTCCTATGCACAATGTTTCTAACATATTGTTTCTTCTTCAGTAAATGTGACCTTTTCATAATTCATGGCTGGGTACTTTCTGACAGATTTCATGTATATGCTTTGACCCAGCAATCTCACTTGGAAAATTCTATTGTACAGAAATAAAAGCATTAGTACTCATTGCCACAAATACATTTATTGTCATATTATTTTTAGTGGCAAACAACAACAACAACAACAACCACCAAAACCTGGAGACAATCTGAGTGCCCATCAGTAATGGGATGATTAAAATAATCAGTACAACTCCACTATGGAATATTTAGATCAAACAGAAAAAAATGTTTTGTGTGTGTGTTTTAGCTTAAATGTATGTCATGATATGTAATAGAGTTAATGAAATATGTTGTATAATTCCATTTTTATAGTAAAGACGTAGGGACATCCTTTCCTGCTTAAACTTCTTCTTTTTATAAAGCAGACCCTTTACCATTTCTTGCAATGCTGGTTTGGTAGAGATGTATTCTTTTTTTTTTTAATTTAATTTTATTGTTGTATTACGTCCATCCCCTTTTTACTCCCATCTGTTGAGATATATTCTCTTAGTCTTCTTTTGTCTGGGAAACTCCTTATTTCTCCTTCCATTTTGAATGAGAGCCTTGTGAGGTAGCATATTATTGGTTGCAGGACTTTGTTTCCCATTACTTGGAATATTTTCACCATTCCAATCTGGCTTGTATTGTTTCTGTTGAATAATCATTTGGTAACCTTATTAGAGCCCCCTTATATGTTATGCGCTTTTTCTCTCTTGATGCTTTTAAGATTCTCTCTTTGTGTTTGAAATTTGCCATTTTAAACATAATGTGCCTTGAAGTGGGTCTGTTAGGATTCATCTTCATTGAGACTCTCTGAGCTTCCTGAACTTGAGTAACATTTTCATTCATCACATTAGGGAAATTGTCTTTTTTTTTTTAAATATTATTGTTGTTGAATTACATCTATCCCCTTTTTGCTCCCCTCTGTCCCCCTCCCCATCCACCCATTCCCCCCAAAGTCAATCCCACCTGTTGTCCATGTCCATGGTTCCTTTATACTAGGTTCTTGTCTAAGCTGCTCCCCTTTCTTGCCTCTGCCTCTCCCCTCCCCCCAACCCCTTTCCCCCTGACCACTGAAGGTCTATTCATTGTATTCATATATTTGGTTCTGTTTTGCTTCTTGTTAGTTTTGCTCATTATTGTCACATAATGGGTGAGATCATATGATATTTGTCCTTCACTGACTGGCTTATTTCACTAAGCATAATACTCTCCAGTTCCATCCATGTTGTTGCAAAGGGTACAAGTTCCTTCTTTCTTTCTGCTATATAGAATTCCATTGTGTAAATGCACCAAAGATTTTTTTGATCCAGTCATCCACTGATGGGCACTTAGGCTGTTTCCAGCACTTGGCTATTGTAAATAGTGCCACTATGAACATAGGTGTGCATAGGTTCTTATGAATTGGTGTTTCAGGATTCTTTGGGTATAATCCAAGTAGTGGAATTGCTGGATCAAAAGGCAGTTGCATTTTTAGTTTTTTAAGGAATCCCCATACTGTTTCCCACAGTGGCTGCACCAGCCTGCATTCCCACCAACAGTGTATGAGGGTTCCCTTTGCCCCGCATCCTCGCCAACACTTGTTGTTTGTTGATTTGCTGATGATTGCCATTCTGACAGGTGTGAGGTGGTATCTAATTGTGGTTTTAATTTGCATCTCTCTGATGACTAGTGATGTTGAGCATTCTTTCATATGCCTCTGAGCCCTTTGTATATCTTCCTCAGTGAGTTGTCTGTCAGGTCCTTTGCTCATTTTTTAATTGGGCTGTCTGTCTCCCTGGTGTTGAGTCACATTAGTTCTTTATATATTTTGAAGATCAGACCCTTGTCTGAGGTATCATTGGCAATTATGTTTTCCCATACAGTTGGTTCCCTTTGAATTTTGCTGATATTTTCTTTAGCTGAACAGAAACTTTTCAATTTGATATAGTCCCATTTGTTGATTCGTT
>PVIW01017131.1:0-14840 GCA_004026585.1 Noctilio leporinus | reverse complement strand
ATAGGCCTTCAGTGGTCAGGGGGAAAGGGGTTGGGGGGAGGGGGAAGGCAGAGGCAAGGAAGGGGAGCAGCTTAGACAAGAACCTAGTATAAAGGAACCATGGACATGGACAACAGGTGGGATTGACTTTGGGGGGAATGGGTGGGTGGGGAG
Source organism: Noctilio leporinus (assembly GCA_004026585.1). Classification (NCBI taxonomy): domain Eukaryota; kingdom Metazoa; phylum Chordata; class Mammalia; order Chiroptera; family Noctilionidae; genus Noctilio; species Noctilio leporinus. Next base: position 14,687 of record PVIW01017131.1, on the reverse strand, counting down.
GGGGACAGAGGGGAGCAAAAAGGGGATGGATGTAATACAACAATAATAAATTTTTTTTTAAATAAATAAATAAATAAATAAAATAAAATCTCCTAGTGGAAGTCCTATATCTTCATAAATGAAAAAATTTAAGATATCTAAGGACTTATGTGCCCTTTATTTATTATAATTTATTATAACCATTCATTGCCAAAGACATTTTTTCATCTATCCTTGATATTTAAAATATAATGACTCAAATTTCCTTTCACCACCTCAAAATGTACTCCCAAAAGGATTTTAACTAATATGTTATAGCCCATTACTTCAACAAATTTTATTTACACAACATAAACTTTCTGTATGAACAACACTGAATAAATTGTTTAGAAAAAATTATGTTATGTCCAACAGACCTAAAAAAAATAACCTTACTGAATTGTAACTAATTCTTGGGCTATTTTCAGCAATCAACAAAGCTACCATGGAGTATTTCGGACATACTTATAATGCCATAATGAAGACTGTCATATTTTTTACAAGAGTTGGGCATTTTATTAAGTAAAAGCACTTTAGATTGATGTTTTCCAAGTTGTGAGTAGGTCATGAAATCAGTTAAGTGGGTCAGACTGGCTTTATTTATTTATTTACTTACTTATTTATTAATTCTCACACCCAAACATTTTTAAAATTGATCTTAGAGACAGAGAAACATCAATGTGAGAAAGAAACATCAATCGATTGCTTTCCATATGTGCCTGGTGAACCCACAACCTAAGTGTGTGCCCTGACCAGGAATCAGACCTACTAACTTTTGATACATGGGATGACACTCCAATCAACTGAGTCACCTTGCCACAGCAAAACTATACCTATATTTATATCTATATCTATATCTATATTAAATATAATATATTTAATAGAAAGGAAGGGAAAAAGAAAACAAAACGAAGCAGATCATTGTATGTAATAAAGGTATTACTTCATATGATATGGCAGGTCTGCTATGTCAAATGAATCCCTACTATGGGCTATGATCTAATAGGTTTAAAAGCACAGAACTTAACATAGTAGCCAGTGTTCTTCTCATTAAAAAAAATAATTCTATCCTCATTCCAACAATTACAGGCATAGCTGGGAGATATTGCAGGTTCAGTTCTAGAACACTGCCGTGAAGCAAGTGGTAATCTTTTTGCTAGTGAAGGGTCTTGCTTTTAATTTGTAAAACAAAACAAAACTAAACAAAAACCCAATATCTATGATGTGCAATAAAGTGAGGAGCAATAAAGTGAGTTATGCCTGTACTTTCCATTAATAATTTACATTTGTTTTACAGAAGATTATTTAGCCCTGGCTGGTGGCACAGTGGATAAGGTGCCGACTGCAAACCCGAAGCTCACCAGTTCGATTCCCCAGCCAGGGCACATAACCAGGTTGCAAGCCAGGTCTCCAGCCAGGTCTGTAGCTGGAGGCATGTGAAAGGCAACCATACATTGATGTCTCTCCCTCTCTGCCTTTCTCCCTACCCCTCTCTCCCTACCCCTCTCTCTAAAAATAATAAATAAAATCTTTTAAAAAATAAAGAGGATTATTTATTTTCTGCTACCATATGCTAGGCACTGTTCTAGGTACTGAGGATACAGTGCTAATCACCTGAGATCCCTGCTCTCATAGAGCTCCCACAGAGCAAAAAGACAGGTGGTACACAGCCTCAGGTGGTTCTATCATCAGGTGGAAAGAAGGTGATAAAGGGAGGACCAGTGACTCAGCTGTAGTTTTAGATAGAACAGTCAGAGAAGGCGGGACAAAGAAGGTGACACATGAGCAGAGTTCAATATTTGATATTTCTAGATCTGCATTTTAAAATGTTATTTGTTTATTTTCTAAAAATAAAATGTTATTTTAAATTTAAATGAACATCTTAATAAATAAGTTTACAATTGCTGAGATTAAAGACTATAAACTATTTTAATTTCCTGTTATGATATTTAACTTTTTGATCATTTATATATTTAGTCATTTGCTCAAAAAATGTTTACTTTGTTCCTATCAAAGGCTGCCCACTGTGTAGGGCCCTGGGGAATTGAACTTGAAAAAAGATAGTTCTTATTCTGAGAAGTGTCCAGTTGACTGAGGTATTTAAACATAGGCTACAAACAAAGGCGATCACAATGTGATAATGTAAGTAACAGGGAAATACAGATTGCAATTCCCTTTTGGGGGGATCAGGGAAAGCTTCCTGGAGACATGATGACTCAATTGAGATATAGATGCTGAAATAAAATTACTGTGTCAAAAATTTTGACTCACTTTTACTTTAAACCATAGTTGTGCTTAATGAGAACTTGTGAGTTGCGACACAAATATTTTCACTTCACATAGGAATGGCTCAATCCTTAACCTCCTCATAAAAAATACAGGAGGAGGCCAGAGAATGTTTACCTGTTTCCATTCAATCGAAGTCTATAATGATCTTTTATCTTGTAATCATCAAGTCAGGCTCTGTCTGTTTACTATAAGTGCAACAGGTGTTCCTGTAACAGAGGTATGTTTTGATAGTTGGAGAGGTTGTTGATCCACAGCCTGAGACTATGAATGTTCCAATTGCAGAACTACATACACCATGTTAAAATGCCATTTGCAAAGAACCCTGTTTCCTCAACTGGGGTTGTACACTATTTGTCATAGGTTAAACTAGCTCACCACCCTTGTGATAATTAAGTAGGAAGACCGCACCGATGCTGTTTATAATGAACTCAACTAGTACGAAAGACTGGGTTTTCCTGGCCTAAGGATAACATAGAAGCTTTTCTTTCTTGTGAAGGTTATGCAAAAAGTAAGGTGAGGCTGACCCAATTACAGTAATTTTAAGTACAACCCCAAGTCTCATTCTTCCACAGAAGTTGGCACATGAGGCGGAGCGGGCAAGTCTAGTCCAGTGTTCCAAATCACAGGAACCGAATGCCGCGGAGGTCCTGGAGGCCAGCGCAGCCAAGGGTTTCTCCTCCACTCAAAGCCATTCAGATGCAAAGCTTCCAGGGGAAGATGGTGGACTGAGTAGAGATGTGTGAGATTTCTCTCCCCACCTTAATCTACTATGCAGTACTGTTCCGGAATGGCATTTCATAACCACTACCACCTACTTTTTATCCAAAGCATTTATTGCTATCCAAAATACTCTATATTTTATCTGTTGTTGTTTCTCTCCCTCGTCCCCCACATTAGAATGTAAGCTCATAGAGAACATGATTTTGATCGATTGTGCTTACTAACACCCTCAATTAAGAATGAAGACTGAAAACTGATTGGAGGTTCAAGAATGAGGCATATTAACTTTGAGCTTCGCTCTACGTAGGTCCAAGGTGAAATGGGTGAATAATTTGCTGACTCTCTTCCTCTCCACGTTCTAACCCCATGTTAGTATTTTTATGTATTGCCCCTTGAGCTGGTTAAAATTTTTCCTAAGAAGAGTCTTGCAGTCTCCCACCTGGAGGGTAAGGAGACTGCAGGTTCTGGCAGCTGATTGAGGAGAAGGTGGGAGTTTTTGCATTCCATGTATTTTTATCAACTTTTATACATTGGTTTGTAGACTCCTGGGGGCAAGTCCATGGCCAAGTTAGCTCAAGAAATAGAACCTAAAAGCTGATGATCTGTCCTGTCTTTCATTCTGTGCTTCCAACCTCTGCCAGTTTCCTTTGGTCCTGTTTGTCAACTCAAACATTGTGATAGCTCTATGCATTTACCTTAGGTCTTTAAGGTGCCCCTTGTACATATCCAATCTGAGACAGCCCCTCTCATTCCTCCTTGTGCTTCTTTCTAACGACCCACAGCTTCTCTCCTTATTTAGGACAGGACCTGTCCTCTGTTTATTTATGTCTTTTAAACAAAGCAAGCTGAAGCCTGATACAATGAAGTCACATATATTTTTCATCAAAGAAGATGAAGCAGAGGGAAAGGGAAGCAAAGGAACTGACTGGAAGGCCACGAGTTTCATAACACAGCATGTTGAGGATGTTTATGGGAACTTCATGGATTTCCTTAACTCTACCACATGTATATAAAGATTCCAGCTGAGTTTACATGAACTTGATGAACTTCATGTCTCCATGAAGTCATATTGGCAAGAAAAGTGATCTTTAAAATCAAGTCCCTCTTTGCTGAACCTTCCATTCATTCTTCCGGTTCCAAGCTACCATGTGCAAAAGAGCTGCAAAGATAAGTCAAGTTCACTAGTTAGCCAGAATTTACCAGTGGGGACACTGGAACGGTCAGGTAGATGATGATTTCTTTCTCAAACAAAAGCTTACCGCTTATCTAATGGTGGCTTTATTTGATTTTTTAAACCTGGCAGATAAAACACTAATTGCCATTGTTGATGATAGAGAAATTTTATTAAGAATTATTTTTGGGGAAAGTATCGCACTTGTTTCAAAGGAATGTCCTGGTAAGGCCTTTTGGGAATATAAAACAAAAGACTAGCAACCCATGCGTTCATGGACAAATGAATTGATAAATATAATGTAGTAGGTACGTACAATAGAATATAATTCAGCCTTAAAAAGAAAAGAGATTTTGCTATATCCTATGACCTGGATGAAACTTGAGGACATTATACTCATTTAAATAAGCTAGTCACAAAAAAATAAATACTGTATGATTTTCACTTGCCTGACAAGGTGTAATAAAAAGTCAAGGTAAGTAGGCCTAAAAGGATGTTTTCATTCATTCATTCCATATGCTTTCTTACTGGAAACCTAGGCCCAGGAGATTCTGATTGTAGAGGTCGGCTGTGAGTCCATTAATCTGTTATTTTCTTTTTCTTTTTTAAAAAGATTCTTTTTATTCATTATTTTTTAGAGAGAAGGGCAGGGAGGAAGGAAGAAAGGAAGAGAAACATCAATGTATGGTTACCTTTTACCTGCCTCCAGCTATGGGCCTGGCTGGAGACCTGGTTATGTGCCCTGGCTGGGAATCCAACCAGCGACCTTGGGGTTCACAGGCTGGCGCCTATCCACTGAGCCACCAGCCAGGGTAATCTGTTATTTTCTAAATGGTCCTCAAGTATTTATGATGATCAGACAGGCCTGGGAACCACAAGACTAGAGAAAAAGTATTAAAATTTTGCTTGGGCTAGTAAATATTTGAGACTAATTTTCTAAAGTGATTCTGAAGCTCTCCTAAAAGAATTCCAGGTGTAAAGTAAAGACCCTTGTCAGGAGAAATCCTTACACTAGAAAAAAATTTTATAATTCTATTTTGTTATTTAAAGATTACAATTATATAAATACCTTAATTTTGTCCCTCAGTTGCTATAGGTAACCAGTATGCTTAATTCTTCTTACCTGTTCTTCAGCTACAAAAAGGTAGGTTGAGAATGGTTAGTTCATCCAAACAAGTCATACTCAGAGGATCTAAAATAAAGATGTACACAGGGCCAGCTTCCTGAGCTCAAGACCTCTTTAGTCACATAGGGCCCATGCTTAGATGAGCTCTATGCTGGGATTAATGGTCTGCTGTTGCTATCTTAAAATTTCTAATAATTATTTTTTAATATGAGGTTTTTTTAAAAAAAGATTTTATTTATTATTTTTAGAAAGAGAGGAAGGGAGGGAGAAAGAGAGGGAGAGAAACATCAATGTATGATTGCCTTTCTCGTGCCTCCAACTGAGAACCTGGCTTGCAACCCAGGCATATACCCTGACTGGAAATCAACTGGTGACCCTTTGGTTTGCAGGCTAGCACTCAATCCGCTGAGCCACATCAGCCAGGGCTTCTAATAATTTTTTAACATGAAGCATTGCCTTTCCATTTTATAGTATGCCCTGCAAATCTAGCCAATCCAGGGTTTAGGTCACTCATTCCAAAATGTGATGTTCCAGGCTCATCTGGAGGAAAGGTCATATAAAGCAGCACTGTCTCTTTTATTCAAGATTCAACATGCTATTTCATATGCAATTTTCATATTGTTTTGGCCATGTAGCATTGCAAAACTAACAAGAGTATCCACAATATAAAGAGAACTTAGAACACAGAATAAATAGTTACAACCAAGTTTCAGAGAGAAATCCTCACAAAGACTAATATAATTTTCCCATAAATATTTACAAGTTTTAAATTCTTGGACCTTAGTCATTTCATTTATTTTGGTGTTTCCTTGTGAATGAAGTCCATCCAGTGTCTACATCTTATTGAGAAAAATCTGTGAAACTAATGCAGGAAGAAGAATCAAGAATGCCAAAAAGAAATGTTTTCACCTTGCGCCAAAGCAAATCATTTGTGCATTCATAGGTTACAGAAAATGTGATTCATTTTTCCAGTTTTATAACGCCAACACCTATCAGAAACACTAATTCTTACTTTTACTGATTTAGACTAGGTTTTAGAAGCATAAATAGACTATGTCATGGAAATGAATAAAGAAAGTATTTGTATCTTTATCTAAGAATGTTTCCCAGAATCTACTCCAAGTTAGCAGAGTAACATTTACTTTACATTTGTATGTTTTGGTTAATTTATAAACCCTGATGCTAACTGACTTTCACTTATAAATTAGACACATAAACTGATGTTGGGAGAGAAGACTGGTGATATGTCAGAACTGAAATGTTTGTGCTTCATTTAGTAAATACGGTTACCCTTTTCTACCAGAAATCACCCCAGAGTGGCTGTCTCAGAAGACACTGAGGTCCAAAGTCCAGGTTTCACTTCTCCCTTGTCCTTAAGCACCTACTGATGCTAGCACAGGGAAGTACTCAGCAAATCCTCTTCTTCACTTTCTCTCCAATTTTGGCTTCTCAGGGAACAACCTCCTTTCTCCTGCTAACCTTCACCTAAATCTATCCTGATTGGGCGGTGATCTCAGATAGCCAACTTTTCATGTTCTCTCTGTCAAACTTCCATTACCATTTATTTGTTCCTGGTCCCAAGCCCTCTGATTCTGAAGATGAGCATAATCTGATGACTAACTTGGGATCATGTTTTGATTAATTAGTGTATTAACAAGGTAGCATGAGACTTCTTTTTTTTTAAGGTCGTATTTTTTATTTTTTTTAACAATAGCAATGATATATCAAGACAGTGGCCAATGGAATGACTCTTAAAATTAAAATTCCTGGCTATGTAAAAAGGGATTTTAAAACATCTCTGAGTCCCATAATTTAGATGGCAGCCTATGGACAGGACTGGGCTGTTTCAAAAAGGTACTTAATCATCTCTGTCTTTAATCATCAAATAAGTATTAAGGACTTAGCCTGTGCTGGGGCATACAACATTGAACAAGATGATCAGGCCCCTATTCTCATGAAGCTTATATCATTGGCGTGTGGGGAGAGGAGCTACTGTACAAAAAAAAAAATGTTAGTACTAAGTGCTATGGTGAAAATAAGACAGGGTGATGTGAAAAAAAGTGACTACTAGAGCGTGGGCTTGGAGCTATAGCTGAGTGGTCAAAGAAGGCCTCTCTGAGGGGAGGACATTGGGGTTGAGACCTAAATGACAAGAAAGAGCCAGACATGCGATAATCAGGAAAGAGAACGTGTCTGGCACAAGGAAAGAACTAGTGCAAAGGCTCTAAGATGAGAGGCAGCTCTTTTTGCTCACGGGTATTGTGTTTAGAAAGTAGGATGAGCAAAGGAGGGTAAGATGAGAGACAGGCAGGGCCAGCTCATGTGAGGTCTTGGAGACCAGGAAGGGGCTTCAAATTTGATCCTGAGTGTGCTAGAAGCCACTGGAGTGTTTTGAGCAGAGGCATGACATGTTCTGCTTGTTTTAAAACAACTCTCTGGCATTTGATTTGTAACTAGACTACATATAGATGACAGAGGAAGCAAGAAGGGCAATTAGGACAGAGATTCTGGTACTTAGGCTGGGATGGCACCAGTGGAGGTGTCAGCAGCAGACAGGTTATATTTTGGAGATGAGAGTCAATAGAACTTACTGATATATTCCATATGATGGGGAGGACAGAAAAGAGAGAGGAGTCAAGGATGAGTTCTGGCTCTTTGGTCTAAGTAACTAAATGTGTGGTAGTGTCATTTCCTGAGATAAAAAAGCTGAGAGGGGGTTGCCCTGGCCAGATTTTCTCAGTTGGTTGGAGTATCATCCTGTAACTAAAATGTTGTGGGTTTGGTTTCCGGTCAGGGCGCATAATGTAGGTTGCAGCTTCCATCCCCAGTCTCAGTGTAACAAGACCCTTAAGAAGGGGTCCCCAGTTTTAATGGGTTCGATTTGCCCACTGTCAGGAATGACTCTTAGTAACAGAGTTTGGTGAAAAGGAAAGGCATTTTGTTTATTTGAGGGGTATACAGATTTATATTATAGGTGCAATTGTGCAGTTAAATCCCATTCCCTTTAAAAACACCCAAAGTATATACAGTCCTGCCCGATTAGGCTAGCTTTAAAACAGACAAGCAAAAGATAACCGTCTTTCAGAAACACAACGGCACACAGCTTAGCATTCCAGCTATAAATTTAAAGTTCCCAGCAGCTGCTACCCAATTAGGGGAGTATCCTGCTTTCATTTCCCAACTCTAATACCACAGGTAATTCCCTATCTCTGCGCAAGCTGCTCGTCTCCCTTCCCCGCTTTGCTCCCCACTTCTCAAACCAGGTGAGTTCTCAGGCCAAGTGTGTGTCTATGGGGCCATCCAGGGGAGCAAATGAATCCCTGGCTGCACGTCCATTTGTATGAGAGCAGAGGGACCATGTGTCTTTCCACATGTCCATCTGGGTGAAAGAGAGAGAGCCACTGCAGGACTGCTGCCTTATTTTAAGTTGTAATGGCAGCCTGTGACTCAGTGGTAGGGTGACCAGTAGTGGCCACCTATGAAATCTCCAGTAGCCCTGTAAATTCTTTCCCGATCATTCTACGGTCAAAACCCCCTCCCATCTTATTGGGGTAAGAGGTTTATCTAGTCATTTCATAACTAAGCCACTAGTCACCAGCCATAGATATGCAAAGTACCTCTCTCAGGAAAAATGGCTTACTGCAGTGTCCCACCCCCAACTGCAGAGTTGGGGACTTTGGCTTTCTCCCATTCTGTAACACGGCCACCTACTATCCCCAGTTTGGGTATGATGGGGAGGCAACTAGTTGATGCCTCTCTCCCACACTGATGTTTCTCTCTCTCTCTCCCTTCCTCTCTCTCTAAAAATCAATTTTTAAAAACATGTCCTTAGGTGGGAATTTAAAAAAAAGTAATAATAATAATAAAAAAAACTTGGATGGGGAAGTTTGATGAAACAGGTTTTGAGGGAGACATCCTAACTTACACTTTTTAGATATTGAGTTTGAGATGTCTATGACATCCAAGTAGAGTTGTCAAGTGAACACTTAGATATGCAGGTCTGGAGCACAGAAAAGAGGTCAGGGATAGAAATGTAAATTGAGGACACGTTGGTATGTAGGTGGAAGTTAAGGCCAGGGGGCTGGATGATATCATCTTAAGAGGGAGGATGACTGGAGATGAGGAGTCAAGAATGCCACCACTTACAGGGTAAGCAGAGAAGTCAGCAAAAGAGGCATTGAAAAGGATGAAAACCTGGACTATGTTTGTGTCAGAAGCCAAGAAAGAGTAGCATTTTGAGGAGAGGGTGTTTTTAACTGTGTTAGATGCTGATGGAAGGCTGCATAAGATGGAAGGTGTGTGGGCATTGGAGGCCTTTGGCAACCTTGACAGGACAGTTTCAGAGTGATGGGAACAGAGTGAAGAGACTGAAGAGATAAATACATGCTATACTCTGTAAGGCGTCTAAAGCTGTGCTGGTCTAGGAATGCACGATGTTCTCAAAGGTTTTTAAATTTATTTTTCTAAACTATGTGTCACACAGAAAATACACCCCAAAAACAGAATGTGAAGCTTTCTTTGCTACCCAAATAGCTCATAAATCTTGAAATGCCTGAAAGAGCTCCTAAATAAGCAGCATTGATAATTTTACGGGGTAGCTCTCCAAGACACCATGAAGAAGAAAACCAATAAAAGCAACTGTAAAAAGTCTAACAAAAAATAAAAACCTGACTGGGAATAAGTCATGCCTGATGAATTCCTATGTTGCAATGCTAACAAAGCTACTGTAAACACATGGTATTGAATTCTGTGGTTAAGGCATTCCTATCATAATAAACCCCACAACTAATAAAACTTTGTCTATAATTGTGACAGACTTTTATTTCACTTGTCACAAAGTGCCACTGAAACTGTACCCTGTTCCATTTAATTCAACAATTGTTTTTATGGAGCAGAGAGTAAAGAAAAGGGATTGTGCTTGCTGCTGAAGGAGACGCAAAATGAGTCATAAGTAGTCCCCACCTTCAAAATGCTAATAAGAACTGCCTCCACCATCAGGCTGCCACCACACTGGGGCAAGGACTGAGTCTGTCTGGGCTGCCACTGCAACCCAGTGCCTAGAGTTAGAGGGAAGGCACTTGTCTTCATCTGTTCTGGCTACCATAGACTGGGTGGCTCATAACAGAAATTTGTTTCTCACCGTTCCAGATGCTGGGAAGTCTCAGAACATGATGCAAACACGTTCAGTGTTTGATGAGGCTGTTACAGAGTGCCATCCTCAAATTCCCCACAGCTCCTGGTTTTGAGGATGGAGGAAGGAAATAATATAGATTTTAAGGTACTTTGCAGATCTGTGGCTGCTAGCTAGTTTCTTAGTTATGCAGGTTGCTGTGTCAAGCCTGGCAGGGGCAGATGGGAGAAATTTTGACCATAGTGTGATGGCAGTGGACAGCTCACAGGGCCTGCATGAGATTTCCCATGGGTGGCCACAGCTGGTCACCATACCCACTGCATCGCAGGCCACGATTAGGATTTAAATGAAAGGCAGCAGCCATTTGTGCACTGGGCCATGCAGTTTGAAAGGCTGCAGAGGGACCCCACCAGCCCTCCATGAAGTCTGATGGGAGAAATGGCTCTCTTCCACCATGACAAGAAGCATCATGGAAGGAGCGTGTTAGAGGACCATGATGGAGCAGCAAGTTGTAGCAGCCACTCTATCTATGCATTTTGTAGTAGGATTCAGCCATGTAGTCTTGGAGAGTGAAAAAGCAGGCATGCTGCTGCTTCGGTCATTCCAGCCCCAGCTGACTCCAAAGGACCACCAAAGACTCTGCCTTGCAGACCCAGACTCTTATCTGGACTCTTGGAACTTGGGACATATGAAAAGGAAATTCTCTTAGGACTTGTGCCTTTCCTGGACTTCACCATGATCCAGTGTAATATGGCACATGCTTAGCTAGACTAGTATACGAAGGCTGAAGACAACATACTTCAGATCCTGAAGGAGAGAGCTGACAGATAAGGAGTGGGGAACTATTGGGTCTGGGTATAGCTTACATACAGCCTTTTGGGGAGCAAGGGAAGTTCTGAGTCTTCTGAGAGAACAGGGCTCTGAGCAGGAGTGCTCACAGCTCCCCTAAGGTTGGAGTAGTATAAATAAAGACCTGTTTTCTCAATCCTAATTGTTGAGTCTTACACCAATGTGTCACATGAACAAGCTCCCATTTGCTAAACAATAAGGCTTCTGATTCATGCACAGCCATCTTCCTGTTATGTCTTCACATGGGCAAGGGAGCTCGGTGGGGTCTCTTTTATAAGAGCATTAATCCCATTCATGAGGGCTCCATCCTCATGACCCATGTACCTTGCAAAGGCCCCAACTTTTAATACGATCATCTTTGGCATTGGGTTTTCAACATGTGAATTTTTGGTGAGGGATCCAACCATTCATTCAGACCAGAGCAGTGCCCAAATCAACAATTCTGAATACAGGGATGAATTCAAATGAGAGAAAGATTAGTATATCTGGCGCATGGTAGGTAGGTACTCAATAAATATTTATTGAATAAATATCTTAAGATACATTACAAAATAAATAGGAAAAACATAAAGGGATATAGAGATTCGGAAAAGATTCTTGAAAAATTGTGGTTTCTGAAATAGGCCTTGAAGGCTAGACAGAATTTTAATAGGTAGAGTTAGAAGAAAAGCTATTTCAAGTGTGGAAATAAGAAATACATGTTTCTTTAAGATTTTTAAAAAAGATTTTATTTATTTTTAGAGAGAGGGAAAGGAAGGAGAAAGACAGGGAGAGAAACATCGATGTGTGGTTGCCTCTCAGGTGCCCCCAACTAGGAACCTGGCCTGCAACTCAGGCATGTGTCCTGACTGGGAATCGAACCAGCGACCCTTTGTTTCCCAGGCCAGCACTCAATCCACTGAGCCACACCAGCCAGCGCTCTTTAAGATTATTAACCACAAAAGAAGACCCTTTAAAAAGAAAAAGAGACAGGCAGAGAGAAAGTATACATGCTGAAGGAGGCTCCTCAATACCCAGGCATGTGAAGTATAGTGCTTTGAGTTTGTTACCTAGTACTCAGCCAAATACTCTGTCAGGGCAATGTGTATCAATGCCCTGGGCTAGTTCCCACTGTGACAACTTGCAGAGAAAGCTGATCTCTATAACTAACACTTAGCTGCCTTGCTTGACCTTATCTTCTTGAGAAAGCAGTTTTGGTTAGGTCACCTGTATATTTTAGATGAAGATTATCTGTTACCCAACCTCAGCCAGAATCGGCAAAAAGGCCAGGTTATAACACAGGCTGTAGAGGGGCACCCGCAGGGCTAATTGACAAGATGGAACCTTGTCCTGTCTGTCCTCTTTCCACACATTTGGAGAAGGCAAAGACCCTGGGACGTGTGAAAAGACTCTAAACAGGACAAACTGGGGGGAAGTCTCTCTCTCCCCTCTGGTGCTTGGCTCCAGAAATATCCCAGATGTGTGTTTGAAAGATGGGGGAGAAGTAGGCAAAGCCATAGTGTTGGACCTGCACCTAGGTTTAAGTCACAGTCTTACTCTCTGGAAATTCTGGATCATTTTTAAACATGGGATCTCACATCTTCATTTTGTACTGACCTACAAATTGTGTAGTAAATCCTGGAGGTGGGAGCTGGCAAAAACTAGCCCTCAGAGAAAAGCAAGTTTATGCCTGACTTTCACTGGGCCTTAAACTGGTGCTCCTTGCTTAGTTTCTGGTCAAGTATTTTCTTTTCCCAAGCATGTCAGAATAGAGGGACCTTCAACTTACTAACCTGGGTTTGAGGAAAAAGCAGGAAACAGCTCTCCTCAATTGTAACATTTCTTTGAAGGCTCATATTTTATCCTAAAGAAAAGAAGTGATATTTGCATACTGTTTCATAATGTATCTGTTGAATACATTTTAAAAATAAGATAGACTCCACCTTCCCCCTACAATCTTTAAGACTGATGTATCAAGAAGATACACCCTTTTTATTATTTGGGTATGAAGGTCTTCTGGCCTGTCAAATATACCCTCTCCCCATGTTTTAGCAGTGGGGGGGGTACATAGGGCCAAGGGACAAAAGGCAAAGGTCCAGTTCAGCAAATACCCATTCATGGGACTCCAACTTCCTCATTGTCTTCATATGTTCCCCATGTAGCCTTTGTGGGCACACTATGTTTGTTATTCATGGTCCCTGACTCGTTTTTTTCACCCTTCCTTTTTCTCCTCCAATAAAAAAGTCATATTTGCTTTTTAGAACACAGCCCTAAAATTGCTTTTATTCTTGAATTCTCTGTGCCAGTTGAAGTTCAATCAGAGAAACAGAACCACTAGGAGTGATACAGATGAGGGGTTTGTTTTAAGAATCAAAACTCTAACCAACAATTTTTAGAGCTACGGGTTCTGCATCTGCTACTGGGGCTGCAATATGCAGGGTAAGAAGCCTGGAGGGAAATGGACAGACATGAAGTGGGAGAGAGCAATGAGAAACTGGAGCGTGTGGGGACCAGCTGGGCCCCCATAGGGCAGACCGGTATCCTAGAATTGCTTGTTGGTGGTGGAAGAACCAACCCCCATCCCATAGAACTTGGTTGTTCAGAACCTTTTTAGATGGGAAGCAGCTGTTGGAATTATTTGGAATGTAGAACATATGACAGTACACATCTATTAAAAAAATGAAACTGTTTATTATCTCAATATTGTTTCTAATGTGCACAAGAAATGTAATAAAAACTATGTGAGAATGTAAAATAAAGTATGCGAGTATTATTCTCTCTGCCTGGACCTTCCATGACTTCATCCTTCAGGTTTCACCTTAAACAGACACATCTTCAAGTAGCTTTCTCTGACTTCCACTCAGGCTACCACAAACCAATTAGCATCCTTGGTTATTCTGTCCCATAATATCCTGTAATTGCCTTTTTGTAATGCCCACAAAATGGCTATTGAGTGGTTGTTCATCTCTGAGTCTTCCCCAAGAGCATATGAACTCTATTAAAGTAAAGGCTGTTTCTCCTTTCCACTGTGGGGTTCACAGTGCTTATCATATTATTGGATGTTTAATAATTATTGATAGATTGACTAAATCTAACAATCATAAGGAAGACAAAAGAATTTTTTTGTGTGCCATCTGAGTATATTTATAATTTTATTTTGTGGTGGTATTATTGAGCGGATTTAGGCTGTTTCAAAAGGATCACTAGACAACTCACTGAGGAAGATATACAAAGGGCCCAGAGGCATATGAAAGAATGCTCAACATCGCTAGTCATCAGAGAGATGCAAATTAAAACTGCATTAAGATACCACCTCACACCTGTCAGAATGGCAATCATTAGCAAATCAACAAACAACAAGTGTTGGCGAGGATGCGGGGCAAAGGGAACCCTCATACACTGTT
>PVIW01017130.1:0-14841 GCA_004026585.1 Noctilio leporinus | reverse complement strand
TGGGGTTTCCTTAAAAAACTAAAAATGGAACTGCCTTTTGATCCAGCAATTCCACTACTTGGACTATACCCAAAGAATCCTGAAACACCAATTCATAAGAACCTATGCACACCTATGTTCATAGTGGCACTATTTACAATAGCCAAGTGCTGGAAACAGCCTAAGTGCCCATCAGTGGATGATTGGATCAAAAAACTTGAGTACATTTACACAATGGAAATCTATATAGCAGAAAGAAAGAAGGAACTTGTACCCTTTACAACAACATGGATGGAACTGGAGAGTATTATGCTTAGTGAAATAAGCCAGTCAGTGAAGGACAAATATCATATGATCTCACCCATTACGGGACAATAATGAGCAAAACTAACAACAAGCAAAACAGAACCAAGTATATGAATACAAGGAATAGGCCTTCAGTGGTCAGGGGAACAGGGGAGGGGGGAGGGGGAGGTAGAGGCAAAGAAGGGGAGCAGCTTAGACAAGAACCTAGTATAAAGGAACCATGGACATGGACAACAGGTGGGATTGACTTTGGGGGGAATGGGTGGGTGGGGAGGGGGACAGAGGGGAGCAAAAAGGGGATGGATGTAATACAACAACAATAAAATTTTTAAAAAAATAAAATAAAATAGACTCCAGAGCCAAACCATCTGGGTTCAAATCCTGACTCTCATTGACTAGCTCTATGACCATGAGTGAATTATATATGACCTTTCTATGCCTCAGTCTCATCACCTATAAAATAAAAATAATGGCAATGCCTATCGTAGAAGGGTGTTTTGACAGTTAAATGAATTGGGTGCTTAGAATAGTAACTTTCTAGTATACATTAGCCTAACTAGACCAAGGCTTCACTACCCGAGATGAGCCAGTAATGCAAGTTTATGGCCCAACCCCTTTCAGAGCAACTCTGAAAGGACATCCAAGCTTCAGAGTTTCCTATCGAATCAACTGAGACCTTTGTTGCAACATCATAGTTCAGCTTCTCTGTGTGCTCAACCTTCTCTTTTCTTTTGTTCCCTCAGGGGTGCTATTATTCCTAAGAAGACTCCTCCGTAACCTTCTTGGAAATGAAGGTTCATCTCAGAGTCTATTTCTCAGGGAATTTGATCTAAGAATTTGAGACTTCCGTATGTTTACTATATGTTCTGCACAGTGCTAGGTGCTGGAATTTTACAGTAATCAATAGGAAAAAAGTAATTATAAGCTGTGATAAGTACTATGAGAGAAATAAAAGGAAGCTGATTAAGAAGCAGTAATTCCATAAGAATCATGGCAGGCCTCTCTGAGACACTGATAATTAGGCTGTGACCTAAGGGATGAAGAGGAACTAGGAAAGTAAAGAACTTGGGTAAAGCATTTCAACCAGAGGGAATAGCCTGTTAGGTCTCTGAGCTGGGAGAAGCTTGGCATATGAGGCCAGTGTGGCCAGGGACACAGCGAGTGTGGGGAGAACGGCACAAGACTAGTTAGCAAGGGGGACAAGAAAGATCAAGTAAAACCAGGGTAAGGGGTCAGGGCTTGATTCCAGATTCAATGAAAAGCCATAAAAGGGCTTTAAATCACAGGAATTATGTGACCTGATTTTTTTCTAACTTTTCATTTTTGTAATATTCTTTGCTGTTTGAAGAATGGGTTGGGTGGGAAAGGGCAAACGTAGAGGAAAGGAGGTCAGTTAAATGGCTATTGTATTCTAATTAAGAGAAGACGATGCCTTCTTGGATCAGGGCTCTGGGGAGAGTAAAAAAGTGATGAGAAGACAATGTACTCCAGATGTATTTTGTAGATAGATCTAACAGGATCAATAATTACACAGTAAATGGACAGTTAATCCCTGAGTTTGTGCTGAGAAAGAGCCAGATAATAGATAGTCTGCTTAACTAGGCAGGTTCCTTTCACACTGATCTCCTGTAAGGTAAATTGGCTTAATCTGGAATCTGAATTAAATGGGCTAATCAAATTCACATACTAAATAACTTTCCAATGCCCTTTCTCATTATCAAGCCCAATGTAATCAAGCTTATTGAAAACGCCAATAGAAAAAATAAAAAGATTGTACATGTGATACCTATAGAGTGTTAACCTAAAAATAAAAGCCTTTCAAAGTGAGGGGCAAAACGAATTTATTTGAGATCAGAAAAAAGAATAGTTATTCAGGAATCACTTATTCACGCAGTAACCCAATAGTGCTCAGATTAGGAGAAAAAAAGGCAAGGGGCATTTATGAGAAAGGGAAGAGGAATAATTGCGTCAGTACAAGGAAGATATTTCATTGGTACAGATAAGCTAACATAGTGATTCTAATTCTAAACAATGTTTTTGATTTTCAGTCCTGTAGTCTTAATATCTACTCTGTTGTTATCCTTGCTATTTTTGTCTGTTAATTTTTATAGCTCTCTGTTAATTTTTCAGAAAGCAAAAGGTTTGCCTGTCATCAGCTTTGTTTTACCTATTTTTATTCACATAATCAAACTATTTCTAACGTGAGTTTTCAGACCAAGTATTTTATGCATTCACTACACAAAATACATAATCAATCGTCAATTATACTTCAGAAAACTAATTTAGCCAAGAAATTTTAAACTTAATTACTAAACAAATGAATTGTACTCACTTTAGTTGGTATTTGAATTTCCTCGGATATAAACATTTCTTCAACTTGGACTGCATCTCTGGGAAAATATCCAAAATCCTTTCCTTTCTATCAAAATGAAGTAACAAAGGTTAGCAAAGAAGAGCAATCAAAGCAATGATAACTACTGAACCTATTTTTGCTCCATGTCTTTGTGATTTCAAGTCACAAATATTAATTGCCTTTCATTTGCCATCTAAAAGAGAGTAAAATCATATTCCTTCTGTTATTTAAAACATCAGCATTAAATTGAGGGAGCAAAGAGCTAAACTGTAAAATGCCATTTTTTCCAAACTTCAGAAGGAAGCCAACCCATAAACTATTTTTCTTACTTTCTGTGTTGCTTCATGATTGATGTTCCCTGCCTGGGTGAGACCATAGATTTACACTAGCAAACAGGAGGTATCAAAATTCAAGGGGATGGTGTGTAGATAGAGCTATGACATACTTAGCATTTTCAGAATGTCAAAATCAGGTAAAAGGTTTAAATTTTGAAGGGCCAAGAGAGATTCATCAATATAGTAAAAATATCTGTGAGTCCAGGGAGGATTCGGTTCCATTCCACTTTTTCTGGGGGCTGCCTTGTTAACAGAGATCCTCTTAGTGAAGTTTTAAGTACATGCAGCATGCCCCCTGAGAGAGAAGGCATCACACAACAATTCTCAGCCCATTTCCTATCCCTATCAAGCTGTAAAGACCAAATTTCATGTGTGGTCATTTGATCCAGCACCATTACACCTCCATTGTAATTCTTCCACTTGGCAGTTGCTGCAGTTAACTATTTGTAAAACTGACCGGCCTGTGAGTGAATGTTCCAGTGTGGCCCCTTAAACAGTAACTTGCACAAAACTAAGTGGGCTGGAAACTTCACCCTAGCTCCACACATTACACACTGCTTTTGTGTAGAATTTTCATTTTCACATAGAAAGACTGCTTTCCTATCTTCTTATTATATCTTACTGT
The DNA here is from genome assembly GCA_004026585.1 of Noctilio leporinus. NCBI lineage: Eukaryota > Metazoa > Chordata > Mammalia > Chiroptera > Noctilionidae > Noctilio > Noctilio leporinus. The sequence continues at coordinate 11,243 of PVIW01017130.1, read as the reverse complement.
GTCTCTCATTTTTCTTCTAGCTGTGTTGTGTTCCTCCAATACTTCCCAAATATAGATGGGCAGGTTTAAGAGACCATAAGCGGTAAGGAATCTTGGGAATGGTAGACTCCAGGCAAATAATTCTGGCTAGTGACAGTTAGAGTTTCAGTCACACATCTCCTGATGCTAAAAAGCAGGATAGACCCAAATAGAATTTGCGCCTTCAAGTAGTGATCACAGATGCCATACAAGGAAGAGGCCTGATACATATAGGCAATACGGAAATGATGTATGTATCAGGTGGGTCATGATTGTTCAGCTTGGAAGTAAAACTGCTTATCATAGCATCCTTCCTTATTTATTTATTTATTCGTTTATTTAATTTGAGAAAGTGATTTATTTCACTTATGTATGCATTTATTGCTTGATTCTTGTATGTGCCTTGACCAGGTATTGAATCTGCAACCTTGCCTCTCAGGATGACACTTTAACCAGCTGTTCTACCCAGCCCAGGCCTAGCACCCTTTCATTATAAAGCATAATGATGTAACCAAAAATACAAACCTATCTTTAACAGAACACATTAATTACTAATTTTTTTATGTTATAGATTCAGAGAGATGATTATGGCTTCTGGGAGTTTCAGTGTAATAGCCCTTTAGGCCAAATAAACCCTCTCCTGGTTCTTTTTTGCCATGAAGTCTTCCCTAGGCTATCTGAGCAAGGATCATTTCTATCACAACTCAGTCCTTTACATGCCCAGAAAAACACGTCTTTTAATCTGATTTACTAAAACTTCCCAGTCTCTCTTCATCAGGGCCACTGGCAGCACCAAGGGATGTCTGGTGTTGCCTAGTCATCTCATAATCTCCATCAACACCTCTAAAATATCCCCAAGTAAACATAAAATTTAAATTTAAAAACTATGCATACTATGTAAAAATAATTTCAAGGTACTCTTAGATTTCCGTCCCAGCCAAAGTGACTTCCCAAAAGTTACTTTATAGAAGTTCTGGAACCAACACTATATATCCCTTTAGAGACAAAAAGCAGGCATTCTTATATAAACTGGCCATTTATTCTGCATTCAGTTTTTCAGTTTTCAAGATTAGATACTTACACTTCCTGCCCACAAATCTTCCCTTTCTCCTGCAAGTTTAACATAAACAGATATTTCTTCTCCCTTAGTGAAGTTTAGGTATCGGCAGTCAGGTCCTCTATAATCTCTCATGGCTAAGACTCTGCTTATTAAAGCTATGTAGATATATAAAGAAAAACACAATTTCAATTAAAATGTCATTTCTCTCCCTCCCATCTTGCCCTCCTGCAATCCATCCTATGTATTTCTAAATGCTAATTTCTTCATATCATTTATGGCCTCGAAAACATACATGGACTTCCTACTGCGTACAGAATCAATTCAAAACTCTCTGGTTTGGTATCAAAGGCTTTCCATAAGCTGGTCTTCCTTCTGTATTTAAAATGATTTTCTTTTATTCCATTACAGTCATTCTCCTCTGTACATGTCCCTGGAATGTGTCACTGTCATTCTCAGGAGAGTTGGTAAGTCTCGGAGAGTTGGTTACACACCTGATAAATGGTGGAGCTAGGTTTGCATGGAGGGTCTTACCACTGTAACACCCACCTTCCATATGTTGAGCTTTTCTTTCCTCTATTTCCTATGCTTAGAAACCCTTTAGGTTTTCCTTCATGATAAACTCGTAACTACTTCCTCTATGAGACATCCTTAATCGATCTAGTTTACTCTGGCCCTTCTTTGAACTTTAATATTAACCTATTATGTTGTATCAGTATTAACTTTAATATTGAACTGTTTAAGTTCATTATGCTATTATAGTTGTCCCAATTTTTCGTCCTTTGTCCCCCTGCACCAAGCATCCCCCCACTCTCTCTAGAGATCCCACCTCCTTTGTTCATATCCATGGGTCATGCATATAAGTTCTTTGACTTCTCCATTTCCTCTGCTTGCTCTTAACATCCCCTTAGCTATTCTGTAACTACTGGTTTGTACTTCTTAATCCCTTAAACTTTTCCTCCATTCCCCCAAACCCCCCTCCCCACTGGTCACCATCTCAGTGTTCTCCATATATATGATTCTGTTCCTTTCCTGCCTGTTTGCTTAGTTTATTTTTCAATTCAATTGTTGATATTTATGTATTTATTGCCAATTTAATATTCATAGTTTTGATCTTCTTTTTCTTAACTAAGTCCCTTTAACATTTCATATAATAAGGGCTTGGTGATGATGAACTCCTTTAGCTTTACTATGCCTGGGAAGCACTTTATCTACCTTTCCATTCTAAATGATAGCTTTGCTGGACAGAGTAATCCAGGTTGTAGGTTCTAGCTTTATATCAGTTTGAATACTTCTTGCTGGGCCCTTCCTGCCTGAAAAGTTTCTTTTGCAAAGTCAACTAACAATCCTATGGGAACTCCTTTGTAGTCAATTCTCTGCTTTTCTCTTGCTGCTTTTAAGATTCTATCTTCATCTTTTACCTTTGGCATTTTAATTATGATGTGTCTTGGAGTGGGCCTTTTTGTGTCCATCTTGTTTGGGACTCTGTGCTTCCTGAACATGTATGTCTGTTTCCTTCACCAAATTATGGAAGTTTTATTATTTTTTCAAATAGTTTTCCAATTTCTTGCTCTTCCTCTTCCTCTTCTGGCACCCCTATAATCTGAATGTTGGCATGCTTGAAGTTGTCCCAAAGGCTGCTTACACTATCCTTGACTAATGTGAATTCTTTTATCTTCATGCTGTGCTGATTGGATGTCTTTCGTTTCCTTATGTTCTAAATCATTGATTTTATTCACTCTAGTGTTGTTTCCCTATAAATTTTTATTTATTTCAACTAGTGTCTCCTTCATTTCTGATTGAGTCCTTTTCATGCTGTTGAAGTACCCACTGAGTTCCTTGAGCATCCTTATAACCAGTGTTGTGAACTCTGCATCTGATAGATTGTTTATCTCCATTTTGTTTCGTTCTTTTTCTTGAGTTTTGTTCTGTTCTTGCATTTGGCCCATTTTTCTTCATCTCCTCATTTTGGCAGATGCAGCGCTCAAAACACTGATTATAAGGATGCTTAATGACCTTAGTGAGGACCTCAAAAGCATAAAAAAGATCCCATCAGAAATGAAAAATACACTAATTGAAATAAAGAACAAGTTATAGGGAAACAGCATAGAGTGAATAAAGCCAAGAATCAAATCAATGATTTGGAACATAAGGAAGCAAAAGACATTCAATCAGTACAGCATGAAAAAAAAAATCCAAAATAATTGAGGATACTGTAAACAGCCTCTTGGACAACTTCAAGCATACCAACATTCGCATTGTAGGGGTACCAGAAGGAGAAGAGAAAGAGCAAAAAACCTATTTAAAAAAATAATAAAAGAAAACTTCCCTAATTTGAAGGAAATAGACAGGCAAGTCCAGGAAGCACAGACAGTTCCAAACAAGATAAAAGCAAAGAGACCCAGTCTAAGACACATCATACTTAAAATGCCAAAGGTTAAAGATAAAGAGTAAATCTTAATAGCAGCAAGAGAAATGAAGCTACTTACTTACAGGGGAGTTTCCATAAGACTGTCAGCTGATTTCTCAAAAGAAACTGCAGGCTAGAAGGGACTGACAAGAAATATTCAACATCATGAAAAGCAGGGTCCTACACCCTAGATTACTCTACCCAGCAAACATATCATTTAGAATTGAAGGGCAGATAAAGAGCTTCCCAGATAAGAAAAAACTAAAGGAGTTCATTATCACCAAACCATTATTATATGAAATGTTAAAGGGACTTATTTAAGAAATGAAGATCAAAATTATGAACAATAAAATGGCAGTAAAAACATACCTGTCAACAATTTAATCTAAAAAACAAATTATGCAAACAAAAAGAACAGAGTCAGAATCATGGATACAGGGAGTGTTTTGATGGTTGCCAGTGTTCTGATGGTGTGGAAGGTTGAGGTGGATGGTTGAGGAAGTGGGAGATTAAGAAGTACAAATAGGTAGTTATAAAATAAACATGGGGATGTCAGATACAGTATAGGATATGGAGTAGACAAAGAACTTATACACATGATCCATGGACATGAACAATAAATAATATAGGTATTGCCTGAGGAAGTGGGGGGTGTTGGGTGGAGGGGAACAAAGAGAGGAAAATTGTGACAACTGTAATAACATAATCAGTAAAATATAATAAAAAATAAAACTCAAGACAATCGGAAATTTCTGATTGTGAAATAGAAACTAAAATCTTAGGGCTTCTTGGCCAAGTAACTAAGTTGGTTAGAACCTCATCCCAATATACACCAAAGTTGTGGGCTCAATCATGGCCAGGGCACAAACAAAAATCAGCCAATGAATGCATAAATAAGTGAAACAACAAATCAGTGTTTCTTTCTCTCCCTCTTCTTCTCTCTCTCTCTAAAATAAATAAAAATTTTAAAAAATAAAGGCTTCATAAATCAAGAACTATCTATCCATCAAATGGTTTGATATCTTTTTAAATATAAATCAATTATATTTATCTTAAAAAATAATAAAATTATTGATGAGTTTGTTTTCAAGGTTAGGATTAATATCTTTATAATTTCTGATATATTTGTATATCAGGTTGATCTTTGCCCCTTTGTATATTTACAATAAAAGCTATCACAAAATATTTATTAATAAATATTATTTCTCTAGCATTTCCTTTTTATACTGAACTATACTTAATAATTACAAATATTTTCAATACCATTTATGCTCATATTTATCATTCATGTCTACAGTAACATTTTATGTCACTTCAGAGCCTCAGTTTAAAAGGAAGAGAAGGAAAAAAAGAAAACAAACTTACTTTCACATTCCAAGTCAGCACATTTTTTAAAGTCTGCCAGCAGTTTTGTGCCTTCCAAGAACTTGGTCAGAGAAATAACCAAAAGGAGGATTCTGTGAACTCTGGTCTCCGCCATACTAAAACAAGCAGGAATCCCAAATGTGGTTTAAACCGATTGTTCAGGCTCTTGATATGCCAGCCAAAGTAGGAGGTACCCCACTCTCTTCACTAAATGCCAGAGAAAAAAAGGTTTAGGTTTTTTAATCCCTTGATAACTACATTTTTCTGTTGGTGTTTAAGCTTAACTTGAGAGACAAACACTCTCTGTTCTCAATCTGCAGTGTCAGGTATCTAGATAATACTTAGGGGTTTAATAATTAACAGGGATTTTTAGTTGGACTCACATCTTACAAAGGTGGCCTACGTCAAACTATCTTAAAGGCACCTTGTGTTCACCATTTCTTAAATAGGCCTCCACAAAAAGGTAGTTAACCCCTTTCTGTTAGTCTCAGGTAAATCAATAAATAAGTACAAACAGTATTTGCTGCATGCTAATGTCAGCATCAAGAGAGAAAACATGCATTACATTTAAAAACAGTGCAATTATTGTTAAAAGTGGCTTTGAAAAATAATGAAAGTTATTTTAAAAACTATTCTACTTCTATATTTAAAAAATAACTTTAGTGCTACATGAAGGTGAAACTTATATTTAGTTAAAAATAATAGTTATGCCCCAGTTGGTATGGCTCATTGGATTGAGCTCTGGCCTGTGAACTGAAAGGTCACTGGTACAATCCAGTACACTGGTACAACCCAGTCACAGCATATGCCTGGGTTGCCCGCCAGATCCTCAGTCAGGGGCATGGAGGAAGCAACCAATCAATGTATCTCTCACACATTGATGTTGCTCTCCTTCCTTCCTTTTCTTGCCCTCTTTCCTAAGGGGTGAATAAATAAAATTTAACAACAGCAACAGCAAAAGAATACTAGTTAAAATGTAGTAAGTACTTATTATGTTCCAGGTACTGTGTTAAACACTTAAACATATGATCTGATTTAATCCTCACACCAACTCTTCAAGGTACATATTATCAACCCCATTTTTTAAAAAATTTTTTAAAGATTTTTTTATTATTTTTATAGAGAGGGGTAGGGAGAGAGGCAGAGAGGGAAAAGGATATCTATGTATGGTTTTCTTTCACCTGCCTCCAGCTATGAATCTGGCCGGAGACCTGGCTTGCAACCTGATTATGTGCCCTGGCTGAGGAATCGAACCAGCAACCTTTAGGTTCGCAGGCCGGCGCCTTATCCACTGTGCCACCAGCCAGGGCTCTCAACCCCATTTTTGTATATGAAGAAACTTGGACCATTTGCCCAATATTATATAGTGAGTAGAGAAGAAATTTAAACTTAGGAACTATGACTCCCCCTACTCATAACTACTAGGCTTTCCTATCCAGAATCAAGCCATTTACCACAGAAAGATGTCCACTTCCTCTGCAATAGCACTATTCCAGAAACAACAGGTACAGTATTAGTCCATATATATATATATATATATATATATATATATATATATTTGTATGCATACTTCTATATATGGAAAGAGAATGAGAGAGATGTCTGAAAGAATTCTCCCTCATGCAACAGGAGTACATAATGTGATTCAGGCTATTCACTTTCTTCTTTGTACTTTTCTATACATTTTTTACTTTAAAAAGAATCAGTAGGAATAGATGCTTTTACAATACCAATCAATAAAGCTATGAAAATCAAGTTATTTGAATTGTTGCTTTAAAAGAATCTAAGAAGGCTTTTGGAAACCACAGTTGTCCTACTTCTATCTTGAGTAAATGTTTTTCTAAACCTGTCTTTGCATACCTTTCCCTGCACTTGGGCCTGCCTGGGCGCCTGCAGTTTGCAGATTGAAGCATTCGAATGACACCACACTTCCCTCTAGTGCCTGACATAAGACAAATATATCCAGCACATGAGCAAGTTGAAGCAAAGGAGTTTTGCTTCCAAAGTCCTCAAAAAAGGAAAGGTGTTTTCTGTTTGTTTTACAAAATCAGTAATTACAAGGAAGCCTGCTCTCTCAGATCAAAGATTTTACTACCTTAGAAAGAATCTAATAGAGCATTAATGTGACGATTTGGCTTGTAATTTGAGCACTGCGTAGTTGTACACATGCACACTCCAAAAGGTGGTTTTTTGGAAGCATTTGAAAATCTACATAAACTATGTTGCCAACCAACAATTACCAAAAGATTAGCAATTCAGCTGCCAAATTTGGCACAGATTTACTTGCATGATTTTTCCCTCTTTTTTTAAATTTAATTTTATCGTTGTATTACATCCATCCTCTTTTTCCTCCCCTCTGTCCCCTTTCCCACCCACCCACTCCCCACCAAAGTCAATTCCACGTGTTGTCCATGTCCATGGTTCTTCCATACTAGTTCCTTGACTAAACTGCTCCCCTTCTTTGCCTCCTCCTCCCCCTTCCCCTCTGCCCACTGAAGGTCATGTATCTGGTTCCATTTTGCTTGTTTATTTGTTTTGTTCGTTATTGTCCTGTAATGGGTAAGATAATATGGTATTTGTCTTTCACTGACTGGCTTATTTCACTAAGCATAATACTTTCCAGTTCCACCCATGTTGTTGCAAAGGGTAGGAGTTTCTTCTTTCTTTCTGCTGTGTAGTATTCCATTGTGTAAATGTACCAAGGTTTTGTGATCCAATCATCCACTGATGGGCACCTAGGCTGTTTCCAGCACTTGGCTATTGTAAATAACGCTGCCATGAACATAGGGGTACATAGTTTCTTATGAACTGGTGTTACAGGGTTCTTCAGGTATAGTCCTAGTAGTGGAATTGCTGGATCAAAAGACAGTTCCATTTTTAGTCTTTTAAGAAAACCCCATACTGTTTTCCATAGTGGCTGCACCAGCCTACATTCCCACCAGCAGTACACCAGGGTTCCCTTTTCCCCACATTTTCGCCAGCACTTATTGTTTGCTGATTTGTTAATGATTGCCATTCTGATAAGTGTGAGGTGGTATCTTATTGTGGTTTTAATTTGCATCTCTCTGATGGCAAGTGATGTTGAGCATTCTTTCATATGCCTCTGGACCTTTTGTATGTCTTCCTCAGTGAGTTGTCTGTTCAGGTCCTTTGCCCATTTTTTTTCTTTTTTAAAGATTTTATTTCATTATTTTTAGGAAGAGGGGAAGGAGAGAAGCAGAGAGGGAGAGAAACATCAATATATGGTTGCTTTTCACCTGCCTCCAGCCACAGATCTGACTGGAGACCTGGCTTGCAACCTGGTTACGTGCCCTGGCTGGGGAATCGAACCTTCGACCTTTGGGTTCGCAGGCCGGCACCTTACCCACTGTGTTACCAGCCAGGGCTTACCTTTGCCCATTTTTTAATTGGGCAGTCTTTCTCCGTCGTGTTGAGTTGTATAAGTTCTTTATATATTTTGGAGATCAAACCCTTGTCTGAGGTATCATTGGCAAATATGTTTTCCCATACAGTTGGTTCTCTTTTAATTTTGCTAGTGTTTTATTTAGCTGATCAGAAACTCTTCGGCTTGATATAGTCCCATTTGTTGATTTGTTCTTTTATTTCCTTTGCCCTTGGAGAAGTATCAGTAAATATATTTCTGCATAGCATATCTAAAATTTTACTGCCTATATTTTTCTCCAGGACCTTTATGGTGGCACTGCTTATGTTTAAATCCTTTATCCATCTTGAGTTTATTCTGGTGTATGGTGTAAGTTGGTGGTCTAGTTTTATTTTTTTACATGTTGCTGTCCAGTTCTCCCAACATCATTTGTTGAAGAGACTGTTTTTACTCCATTGGATGTTCCTTCCCCCTTTGTTGAATATTAATTGACCATAAAGTATTGGGTTAATTTCTGGGCTCTCTATTCTGTTCCATTGATCTATATGTCTATTCTTATGCCAGTACCAGACTGTTTTTATGACAGTAGCCTTGTAGTATAGTTTGATGTCCGGTATTGTGATTCCTCCTACCTTGTTCTTCTTTCTCAAGATTGCTGTGGCTATTTGTGGGCATTTTTGGCTCCATAAAAATTTTTGAAGTGTTTTTTTCTATTTCTGTGAAGTATGTCATTGGTATTTTCATTGGGATTGCACTGAATCTATAGATTGCTTTGGGTAATATGGACATTTTAATGATGTTAATTCTTCCCATCCATGAACATGGTATATGCTTCCATTTATTTGTATTTTCCTTAATTTCTTTCTTCATTGTTCTGTAGTTTTCTGAGTCCAAGTCTCTTACCTCCTTGGTTAAGTTTATTCCTAAGTACTTTATTTTTCTTGTTGCTATGGTAAATGGGGTTTGTTTCCTAGCTTCTATCTCTGATGTTTCATTATTGGTATACAAAAATGCTTTTGATTTCTGGATATTGAATTTATACCCAGCTATTTTGCTAAATTTGCTTACTAGGTCAAGTAAGTTTTTGGTGGAGCCTATTGGGTTTTGTATGTACACTATCATAGCATCTGCAAATAATGACAGTTTGACTTCCTCCTTTCCAATTTGGATCCCTTTGATTCTTTTTTCTTCTCTGATAGCTATGGCAGAACTTCCAAAACGATGTTGAACAGAAGTGGAGAAAGTGGACAGCCTTGTCTTGTTCCCGATCTTAGGGGGAAAGATTTCAGTTTTTGCCCATTGAGTATAATGTTGGCTTCAGGTTTCTCATATATGGTCTTTATGATGTTGAGGTTTGCTCCCTCTATTCCCATTTTGCTGAGTGTTTGTATCATAAGTGGTTGCTGTACTTTATCAAATGCTTTTTCAGGATCTATTGATATGATCATATGGTTTTTATCTTTCATTTTGTTGATGATGTCTTTCATTATTGATTTGCGAATGCTGTACCATCCTTAAATCCCTGGGATAAAACCCACTTGATCATGGTGTATGATCTTTTGCATGTATTGCTGGATCCGGTTGGCCAATATTTTGTTGAGAATCTTAGCATCTATGTTCATCAGAGATATTGGCCTGTAGTTTTCTTTCTTAATTGTGTCTTGACCTGGTTTTGGGATTAGAATAATACTGGCCTCATAGAAAGAGTTTGGGAGACTTTCCTCTTCTTGGATATTTTTGGAATAGGTTGAGAAGGATAGGAGTTAGTTCTTCTTTCAATGTTTGGTAAAATTCACCTGTGTAGCCATCTGGTCCGGGGCTCTTGTGCTTTGGGAGATTTTTTATTACTTCTTCAATTTCACTAGTTATTATTGGCCTATTCAGGCTTTCTGCTTCTTCTGGATTCAGTTTCGGTAGATTATCCATTTCCAGAAATGTGTCCACTTCACCCAGGTTGTCATATTTCTTGTCATATAATTGTTTCTAGTAATTTCTTACAACCTTTTGTATTTCTGAAGTATCAGTTGTGATTTCTCCTCTGTCATTTTTTATTCTGTTTATTTGGGTCCTCTTTCTCTTTTTCTTGATGAGTCTGGTTAAAGGCTTGTCAATTTTGTTTATTTTTTGAAAGAACCAGCTCTGGGAATTATTGATTCTTCAAATTGTAGTTTTGGTCTCTAAATTATTTAATTCTGCTCTGATCTTGATGATTTCCTTCCTTCCACTTGCTCTGGGCTTTGTTTGTTGTTGCTCCTCTAGTTCTTGCAGCTTTATGGTTAGGTTGTTTGTATAAGCTTCTTCTATCCTTTTTAGGCATGCTTGTATTGCTATGAATTTCCCCCTGAGAACTGCCTTTGCTGTATCCCATAGGTTTTGGGCTGTTGTGTGTTCATTGTCACTTGTTTCCAGAAACTTTTTCATTTCATCTTTGATCTCATTGTTAACCCATTCATTACTTAAAATCATGTTATTCAGTCTCCATGAGTTAGAGTGTTTTTGGTTTTTCCCTTGAATTTGGTTTCTAGTTTCAAGCCATTGTGATCTGAGAAGATACTTTGTATGATTTCAATTTTCCTGTATTTGTGGAGGCTTGTCTTGTGACCTACCATTTCATCTGTCTTTGAGAATGTTCCATGTGCATTTGAAAAGAATGTGTATTTTGCTTCTTTGGGGTGAAAGGTTCTGTATATATCAGTTAGGCCCATTTCCTCTAGAGTGTTGTTCAATGCCACAATATCCTTGGTGTTTTGTTGTTTGGAAGATCTGTCCATTGTTGATAATGGGGTTTTAAAATCCCCTACAATTAGTGTGTTGCTGTCTATATCCTTCTTGAAGTCCTCCAAGATTTTCCTTATATATTTCAGAGTTCCTATGTTGGGTGCATATATGTTTTCCAGAGTTATATCTTCTTGATGGATGGTTCCCTTAAGTATTATGAAATGTCCTTCTTTGTCTCTTTTTATGGCTTTTATTGTAAAATCTATTTTGTCTGAAATAAGTATTGCTACTCC
>PVIW01017129.1:0-14844 GCA_004026585.1 Noctilio leporinus | reverse complement strand
ACAAGAGAAAGAGAAATCAATATTAATAAAGAAAAGGTTTAGGTTTCTGTTCACCCTTTATGGTCTCTGTTTGGTCCAGGTGGAGCTAGGACCAGTGGGTTTTATCAGGGAGAAAAGAAAGGAGAAAGAAAGAAAGAAAAGAAAAAGAAAAAAAAAAAGGAAGGGGGGAGAACGTCACAAGACAAACAGAAATCGATATTAACAAAGAAAGTTTTTAGCTGTGTGTTCCCCCTTTATGATTTCTGATTGGTCCAGGTGGAGCCAGAACCTGTGGGCTTTACCAGGAAGAAAAGGAAAAGAAAAAAAAAAAAAGAGGAAGGAAGAAAAGAATAAAGGAAGGGTTTAGAAAGGCTGGGGAAGGGAGGAATACTTAGATTGAGGACTGGGAATGCGTTATAGCCACAGAGTGAATAGACTTTAATTCGAGAGTAGGGGAGGGTCTTGGATATTTAGGTGGATTGAGGTATGGGGGGGATTAAGAATATGTGAGGAGTAACTTTTGCAAAGGATATGGTGGGGCTTAATAGTTTATATTGCTCTCAGTATAATTCAGGTGGTTGAGATTGGCAGCAATCCCTTTCCTGATGCTGCCTCTTTTTCTTGGTCAGGACTTTACAGTCTATAGTCTATATTCTAGCCGGTCTTGGTGCGTGACAGGGCCTCTGATTATCACAGTAGGGCTGATTCTGAGTGTCCGCCCCCAGGTAGGCTGGGCCTTTAGCAGCCTGGCTGGGTTTTAGGGCTGCAGGTGTTCTGGAGCCGGCAGGCAGCCCCCTCCCACTCCTGGCGGAGTTTCCTGCCCAGGACACGCCCCCAGCACTTCTGCAAGGCAGCCCCGCAACTTTTCCGGTCCCTGTGATGACTGGCCCCACCCCCGCAGTTCCGGGAGGAGGCCGGACCTGTCAGTCAACACTGTCCGGGGTCCGCCTACACTGTCCCGCCCTTCCGGGGCGGGCACCACGCCTCCAAGCCAATCAGCTCTCTTCGGAGTCCTTTACGCAGCCTCTGTGATGAGCCCCTCCCAGGCGTGGGTGGTGCGGCCTTTGTCTCCGGCAATGGCGGTTCGCCCGCCACTAGCTCACTGCTTGCCCGCTCTCCGGCTCGCTGTTTGGAGTTTCCCGCAGAGCCTGGGGGCCTGTGTGGTTGCGCAGGGCTGGGCCTCCCCCTTCGCAGGGGCTTCCAGCTGCCGCCTCCCCGGTGGCCCAGCAGTTCTGCTGTCGGCCCTCTTGCCGCCCCGGCCGGTGAACCTCCTGCTCCCCTGCTCCGGCTTCCTACAGGACACTTCTCCTCTGCCTCTAGCCCTGCTTGGAGCCTCCTCTACCTGTTGCCGGAGTGAGTCTCTCACACAGTCCCTCCCCTGCAACAGTTCAATTCCGCGTTCCCTACAGCGTTTGCCCTCGCCACCCGCACTTCACTGCTTAGACTTCCAGTCACCAGGGAGCCCGGAACTGGCCCCAGTCAAATGAGCCCCTCTGGGCAGAGGCTGCCCAGAGCAGACCTCGGCCCACCGGCTGGGCGGTTGGGAACGCCACACCTACTGTCCTGCTGTCCTCCTCTGCCTCTGGGCTCTGCTCCCCTGTGTCCAGATGCTGCCCATTCCAATCCCCATGGTCCTGAAGACATCTCACGCTCCCTATCCTGTCCTCTAGCTGCTTTGGTACTCGAGAACACCATCAGCACTGCTCTCTACTCTGTCGCCATCTTCCCTCCCCTGGAAGGAGGAATTTAACTAAGGAAAAGATCTATAAAGTATCTTCCCCAAATGACAAGCAGGAACTGTATTAGCTACTTTATTTTTATGTTGACATAGAATGACCATCAACAACAAATGTCAACTCCAAAAGAAAGATATTGTACAACATAGTTACTGCTAAAATCATAAGAAAAGCAACCATACTCAATGCAAACAGATAATTAAAGCATTCCTTCCAATTATCCTTAATGACAACCAACACAGCAGTAGGTTACTAATATGTAAATGTGCTAGCACTGATAGTCCCTTTTTCAATGTTTTATTGGGGAATTATAATGTGGTGTTTGGGGGGAAAATTAATAAACCAGGAGGTGCAGTCCAACTAATAGAACCCATTGGCAACTTCAATGAATATTCCATTTGTTAGAGCTTTTATAGAGAAAGTGGCTTTGGAAGAGAAGAGAAAGAGAAACACTTTTATCAAATTCCTTATAAATCAGTTTTTCATGTGTTGCTTAAAAGCCTAAGACAATGGAAATAAATGGAAGAAAATTTTCTTTTGATTACACCCTTCTATTGTTTACTTAAAACAACAGATCATTATAGCAATCTGAACCAGTACAATTTTCACCAAATACAAAAATAATCAGAGCTGATCAATTTCAGAGTCAAGCTCAATCATATACAAGTTTATCCTCACTACTTAAGCAATTTTCTTCCTTTCCTGTTATTTCAAACATTTATTTTGATGTTAAAAAAAGAGGTAAATTTCAGATCTCCAGTCAGGTCTGTGGCTGGAGGCAGGTGAAACGCAACCATACATTGATGTCTCTCTCCCTGTCTGCCTCTCTCCCTTCCCCTCTTTCTAAAAATAATGGAATAAAATCTTTAAAAAAAAAAGAAGTAAATTTATTTTGATGGGTGCTAAATGTATAAGCCTTTAAAAGAAGACATTTGCAAAGGAGAAAAAAACATGTGGCATAACAAAGGTAAAATAACTTACAATATCTTGTCAACTTTGAGTTTTTAGAAAAATGCTTCAAATTAAAGTCACAGTAACAGTACTGATAAGAAGGGCCTCCACTACATTTCAAGTTCATTTGTCTTCTGAATCAACCCCAAAATATACAAATACAAAAAATACAAATTTGTCTTACATTATTTTTGTCATAACTATTTCTGAAATACACAGTAGCAAGTTAGATAGCTCAGAAGTCTGTTTCAAGATTTAACAAATATAAAACATATGATCTATGAAGTTTCTTTTACACATTTTGAAACAAAATCATTCATTTAAAGAAAGCAGCTTAAATAAACTCTAAAATCACTTTATAACTGAATCAGAAATTTGTGAAAAATAGCACAAATATAGCTGGCTTCAGATATCAGAATTAATTTTCCATTGAAGAGTTTGATTAGACATAGCATAATTCCTCATAAACTTTTTAATCTTAGTTAAATTTGGACAAATTTACAGACAAAACTATACTTTCAGTTTCAAGCTGGCTTCAAATATCTTTAGGTTTAAAATTCATAGTAAAATTTGTAGATGTATTTGTTTTCTGTTGGTGTAACAAATCATCAAACATTCAGTAACTTCTAATAACATCTGTTTGTTGTCATATAATTTTCAGAAGATTGTTTATGGTCATAATTAGGTTCTGCTCAGGTTCTCCTCAGACTGAATTCCAGGTGATAAATGAAGCTGAGCTCTCTTCTAAAACTCAGGATCTTCCAACTCATTCAAGTTTTGGCCAGCATTCTGTTCTTTGTGGCTGTATGACTGAGGTTCCTGTTTCCTTGCTGGTTATAAAAAAGGGGCTGTTCTCAATTCCTGGAGGCCACCTGCTTTTTTCCCTGTAAGATGTCTCTCTCCAGTACAAAGCTGGTTGCTGCTTCAAGGACAGCCTAAGAATCTCCCTCACTTTCCATTTCTTTTCTTCTTTTTAAGAATTCACCTGATTTGATCAGGTCCTAAAAGTCAAGAGTGTGCGATGGAAAGCCTCAATCCTTTAATTACATGCTGGTTCCACTGGCATCCAACACCCTCTTTGGGTACTTTCCAAAAACCATCTCATTAACATAATAAGACCCCTTTATCACTCTCAGCATCCAGGAAATTCTGAGGGTTTTGGAAGCCATGAGCCAGGAATTGTGGACTATGACCAAATATATATGATAAATATATTTTGATCATTTGAGTAATCAAATATTTTTCTCAAAAATCACAATATTGCAGTCACTATGAGTTCAAATTTGTCCCTGGTTAAGACCAGAAACAGAAGCTAAAAGAAAACCATCCACTATAAGATGAAAGTGGAAGTTGAACTATACTGATATCAGCAACCATCAACAATAGGTTTGAGGTTAAGGTTAATGGAGTGGGATGGGATTTTGAATTCCTCATCCATATTCACCGCTGTATCCCAAACACTGGCTGCTATACTTGGGGAATTTATCTAAATTCTTATGTTTGATATTTCTCATTTTGTGTTGTTCTTTTCCATATCTTAGTTATCTATTTGCCTGGGCTATTTTTTTCTTCATGAGGTTGTCAAATTCTATTTAAGTGGTGCCTGTCATAGGCTTGTCATAGTCTGAAGCATATCAGTTCAATAGAAGAAAGGGCTTTTTTTTTAACTACTCTATTAGAGTCCATTAATGCTTATGGCTGGGGTAGTGATAAGGAGACATACACATTGTTCATGATCATCTATTCTAGAGAACAACCTATGGTGATAAGTGTGTACACATCATAACTACAGGCTGTTGTAAGGTTTATTAAGTAAAAGTACAAGGAGGGAGAATTCTAAGTTACTCTTTCAAATGGAATCAGTAGATGCAAATTTATTGAAGTTGGAAAAAAAATTTTCTATCTACCATTGCAGAGGACAAGGATTTGGGGCAGGATCAAAAGAGAAAGAGACACTAACATATGAACAAGAATTCAAAATATGAAAATTTATAATATATAGATATAATGCAAGTATACCTGACTTACCACAATAAAAATTTGACCTGAGATTTATAGTCTTTTACTCTTGAAATTCTAACTTCATGAATGTCAAGAATCATTGAAGCTGGATAACATGCAAATGAGGACTCATTTTATTATTCTAATAAATTTTCTGTTACTTCAAAATTTTCCATAATACCAAAATGGCATTTAAGAAAAATAACTGACACTTTTCTATAAAACTAAGTTTTATTTTTGCTATAACTTAATCTTTACAACATTTAAACAGGAAAGGAACATATAATTTTTAAAGCCAGATTCCTAGTTGGACCTTTTATAAACTAAAAGAAAGTTTCTCTAATTTTGTAACTACCAGTTATTCAACTATATTTTGACCATAGTTATGAATGTTCTGAGGTAATTTTACTTCTCTTCCATGCAATATTTTAGGGACCTCAACCCTTTTGTTTTATTAAAATGCAAAATAGCTGTGGCATCCTGCTCTTTCAGAAAACTCAATTACATCAAAAATCAACTACAGAATATTATCCCTTGATTAAGGTGATTTAGTGAGCAATGAATGTATGCAGATTATCACAAAAGAAAACAGACACAGTAATAATGATTAACTGTAATGTGCCTATCACTTTAGTGTTTACAAATTACTTTCATGAATGTAGTCTTACTTTTTCCATCCAATGTTCTATATTTGCCTCCACCCCTGTCCTTGAGGATTTCACCAGTCTATTACTAGAACCAGAAAAGAACTATTTAAATGTTGTTTATTAAACAAACATATATACTAGTTTATACTTTTTATCTCTATTCTATATAATTTATATAAAGAGTGTGTGTGACCTAGATTTCCTGATGAGAAAGCACTCCTTTCTCATCTTTCAAATAATCAAGACAAGTTTCACAGTCCAAAAGACTGGTGTTTGGGTCCCATTTAATAGCAGAGACAGTTCTATATTAACCTCTCCCATATGGGACTCCCACACTGCTTGACCACAGGAAGTAGGTGATGTTCATATATTTGTGGACTCTTGTCTCCTCAGGTTTTTCACCTTGAAAAACATCTGGAGGAACTACAGTGAGTCAAATTATAACGTGCAAGGGGTGTCTGCAGAATGTGAATTTCATTATCACACTCTCTGTTCACATTCATAGACAGATTCTTCAACTCCAAATGCTCCTTCTTATACTGTGAGTTGTAATAAACTATCAGGCATCTTAATATTGCAAAAAAAAAAACAAAAAACAAATGGAAAACCTCAAATATTTCACTGAGTGATTAAATGACTCAATCTGCTAAATGATTCTTTCTTTTTAAGATTTTATTCATTATTTTTTAGAGAGAAGGGTAGGGAGGGAGGAAGAAAGAGAGAGAAACATCACTGTATGGTTGCCTTTCACCTGCCTCCCACCACGGACCTGGCTAGAGATCTGACTTGTAACCTGGCTATGTGTCCTCACTGGGAACAGCCAGCAATCTTTAGGTTTGCAGGTCTGCACTCATCCGCTGAGCCACCAGCCAGGGCCTAAATGATTCTTTATCAGATTAAATTTGAGAGACAACCCACTTTATTGACTAAATTAAGTTCAAGATGATTGGAAATGAAATACATTTGCAAATATTTGAGTCCTTTTCATACTATTAGAAATCATGTTAAATGCTACCATGAAAAGTGTCCCCCCTCCATGAGCCAAATGACCACATGGCATGCATTAGGTGAAATTCAAGTCTTTTAACAACTGATTTTCCCTATATATTGTATGAGTGCCACACCAAAAACAATTAGTACTTTCTGGTAAGGATAATAATTAAAATAATAAGCTTATGAAAGAATAAAAATTATGCAATGAATCCAGTTTACCTTGAGAAAAGACCCTTAGTAACAAGCTAATACAGTTGCTAAGGAAACATCAATTGCTTACAAAAGAGGATTAATGGTAGGAAGGAAGTAGACTCAAATAACAGATTGCTTTCATGTTTTCATTGTTCAGGCAGGATACCAAAGAGATGAGGGCCTGCCAATTGAATATGCAATACCCAAGCAATGCCATGCAAATTATATAACACATAAAACAGATGTGGCTTCCCACTGGAAAGACAAAAAAGCACCAAATATGTTCCTCAAAATATACTGGTTTAAATGTACACAAAATGCATGCTAAAATGACCCAGAAAATAAGGCCACATACCAAATAAATATGAAATGAAGATAAGTCTAAATAAACAGAAGTTGTCTAATGAAATTCTAACAGTTTGATAAAATGGATTTTAAGTTGCTGATTTTTTCTTTTTATATTATATTTTGGGATATTTGAAATTCTAATTTAGGAATGTCGTTTAAGTGTACAATTTAAATGGAAAATAAGCTAATGCTTTCTTGTGTTTTGCCTCCATTAAAATGAACAGCAATAAAAATTCTGACTTGTAGGATCACTTTGCCCATAAAACATATTAATCTTTGACAGAGAGGGTGGAGGATAAATTTCAAGGTCCTAGAACATGCAGGAAACCTTTTTTATCCAGAAGAATGGGTCAATACCCACCATCAACCTGCTTGGGAAGGAACAGTTATGGAATAGGTTTTTATAATCTTTCTGATGTAGTTTGCAAGTCAAGTCAGCATCCTCTGCCTGGTTGGCCCATGAGATGAGAGAGATAAGGGGCTCATAACCTTGAGATCCAACAGAGATTTGAGTAATATATTACAGAGATATGTAGTAAGCATACAAAAAGAGTACAAAATAGGACCATAAGTCAGGACCTTATGTATAACTTTTCATTGAGACCCTTAGAGAAACCTTAACATGGGAATTCTCTGGCTTCCTAACCACAGGAGTCTATTCCCTTCTCACAGAGATTTGTGATCATCTCTTTTCTTGGAAAGTTCATCTTTTTCCAGACCCCCCTCCAATTCCAGGAAATTCTACCCTCCTAAATGAGAAAGAAGTCTGTTCATGTCTTTACCTCTTGCAGATTGCACATCCTGCTCAGACTTCAGCAAATGTTCTTGGAAGTTATCTTACCCAAGTTTCTGCTGGTTCTGAGGGAAAGCCATGGGCTGGGTCCTTGTGAGTAGAAGAAGCTTTTACCCATGATGGCTGCAGCTGTGCCTCTCCAGAATCACCTGAGAAAGGGGAGAATAATATCATACAAGGAACACACATTCTTCCCATACATAGGGTTTCCTCTCTCACATTGATGTTTCTCTCCCTCTCTTTCCCTCTCTAAAAATAAATAAATGAAATCTTTAAATTTTTTTGAAAAATACTTATTTGTAAAAGTATATGTACTTGTATGTTTACCACAGCTTTATTCATGGTGCTCAAGACATGAAAATGAACTTTGGTGTCATTTTATGGATAACTGGATAAAGACAATATAGTGCATATATACTATATACCACTCAGTCATAAAAAAAAGATGAAATACCTCCATTTGTGACAACATGGATGAATATTGAGAATATCATGCTAAGCAAAATAAGTCAGACAGAAAAAGTCAAGAACCATATGATTTCACTGATATGTTGAATATAAAAAAGAAAGCAACAAATGAATCAACAAGACCAACAAACAAACAAAAAGTCATACATATACAATAGCATTGTGTTCACCAGAGGAAAAGGGTGGTGGAGCAGGTAGTAGAGGGCAATAGGACCAAATATATATTTACAGAAGGAGGCTTGACTTGGGATGGTGAACACACAATGCAGTATATAGATAATATCATAGAATTGTTCATCTAAAACATATAATTTTATTAACCAACATGACTTCAATAAATTTAATAAAATTTTTTAAAAAGAAATATTTTCAACTGCATAAACTTACAAATACAAAAGAAAGTAGCTGTAGTCTTGTCTACCATTTCACTCTCAAACATTTATTCATTCACTCAACAAATATTTAATGGACACTAATTACACATTAAGGGCCAATAACAGGAACAAAAAGCCAATATATAGAGCAGCCTCTCCCAGGTCGATGGAACCTTTCCTTCTCTCCCATCAGCCAAGCTCTGGCTCCTGCTTGCTCTGTTTTATTACTTCCTAAAGTGAGGAACTCATCATAGGAGCTTGAGTCAGCACAGTGTAGATAAGTGCTGAGCTGGCTTCTTTACACAGATGAAAGCTGCATCCGGGCATGTGGGGTAACACAGCCCTGCTCCTTCCCACAAGTTCCCCTGGGCTCACCATCAACCGCTGTAAATTGTTCTGAGTGGTGCTGTGGTTTTGGTTTCTAGACAAGCATTAACCTTAGGCACAAACAAACTGAGAGTGATTTCCCCTGTGAATGTGAGTGATGTGGAAGGTTGACCACAGGTCTTTCCCATGACAATGTAGCCCCATCACATAAAGTGCTCCATGAAATTTGTAGGGAAAATGGCTGCCAGTTTCATGGTGAACTCATATGGCAAACTTCAGGGGAGAGGAACAGGGGTTTCTGCCAGAGGAATTTCTTCCACATTAAAAAGGACAGTACCTGGTAGCATTCAAGGATCACAGTGCTTCACTCTATCATCACAATAATTATTTCTGTTGTTCAGAAATTATGCCCTATGCTGCTCTCTGGTGATCTCTGACAAACAATGGGCAAGAACAAAGGCTCCATGTGACAGCATCCATCTCAACAAAGGAAAATAGTTTTTAAAAGGCAAATATCATTCTCAGCTCCCCAGAGAATTAGCCATTGCTCCCTGATGTCCCAACATTCACAACAAAACATCTGCAATAGGCATTAGAGTCAGCACAATCACACAAAAAACTACTATATTCCCCCTGCAGGGAACAGCCTGGTAAGCCGAAGGGTATACATTTTCAATAATAAGAGCTGTGCTGCATTTCTCTCTTATGTATTTATTTTTTATTGTTGTTATATTACAACAAGATGAGTAAGTTCATCTCATTGTTCCCCCTCTACTCTCCTCTTCCCATCCCTCCCACCCTATCCCCCACCCACAGTCAATTCCACATGTTGTCCATGTCCATGGGTGATCCATGCTAGTTCCTTGACTAAAATATTCCCCTTCTTTGCCTCCTTCTCCTCCCTCCACTGTCCCTTCCCCTCTGCACACTGAAAGTGTATTTCGAGTACTCATGTTTTGCTTTGTTTACTTATTTACTTCTGTTTTGTTTACTTATTTGTTTATTCATTAGTCTCCTGTGTTGAGAACATATGGTATTTAATTTTTGCTGCCTGGCTTATTTCACTAAGCATGATACTCTCCAGATTCATCCATGCTAT
Source organism: Noctilio leporinus (assembly GCA_004026585.1). Classification (NCBI taxonomy): domain Eukaryota; kingdom Metazoa; phylum Chordata; class Mammalia; order Chiroptera; family Noctilionidae; genus Noctilio; species Noctilio leporinus. The sequence goes on along the minus strand of PVIW01017129.1, from coordinate 4,936 downwards.
CACAAATGGTAGTTCTTTCCTTCTTTCTGCTGCATAAACTCTATTGTGTAAGTGCACCAAAGCTTTTTGATTTATTCATCCACTGAAGGGCACTTAGGTTGTTTCCAGCACTTGGCTATTGTAAATAACGCTGCTATGAATGTGGGGTTGCATAGGTTCTTCTGAATTGGTGTTTCAGGATTCTTTCAGTATAATCCTAGTGGTGGAATCATTGGGTCATAAGGCAGTTCTATTCTTAGTTTTTTAAAGAAATTCTATGCTGTCTTCCATAGTAGCTGCACTAGTCTGCATTCCTACCAGCAGTACACCAGGGTTCCCTTTCTCCACATCCTTGCCAGCAGTTGTTTGTTGATTTGTTGATGATGGCCATTCTGACAGGTGTGAGGTGGTACACCACTGTGGTTTTAATTTGCATCTCTCCAATGGCTAGTGATGTTGAGCATCCTTTCATGTGCTTATGGGCTATGGGCCCTTTGTATGTCTTCCTTGGAGAAGTGTCTGTTCAGGTCCTTTGCCCATTTTTAAATTGGGCTGTTTGTCTCCCTGGTGTTGAGTTGCATTAGTTCTTTATATTTTGCTTTGTGGGATATCTGCAACATTTTTGCCTATGATTTCCTCTAGAACTTTTATGGTGGCACTGCTTATGTTTAAGTCTTTTATTCATTTTGAGTTTATTCTGGTGTATGGTGTAAGTTGGTGGTCTAGTTTCATTTTTTTGCATGTTGCTGTCAGGTCCTTCAACACCACTGGTTGAAGAGGCTATTTCCATTTTATGTTCCTTCCCCCTTTATCAAATATTAGTTGCCCATAGAGTTCTGGATTTATTTTTGGGCTCTCTATTCTGTTCAATTGATCTGTTTGTTTGTTCTTGTGCCAGTACAAGACTGTTTTGATTATTAAGGCTTTGTAATATAGCTTGATATCTAGTATTGTGATTCCTTCTACATCATTCATGTTTCTCAGGATTACTGGAGCTATTTGGAGTTACTTTTGACTCCTTATGAATTTTTTAAAGATTTTATTTATTATTTTTAGAGAGAGGGGAAAGGCAAGAGGCAGAGAGGGAGCAAGACATCAATGTATGGTTGCCTTTCACCTGCCTCCAGCTATAGGCCTGGCTGGAGACCTGACTTGCAACCTGGTTATGCTGCCCTGGCTGGGAATTGAACCAGTGGCCTTTGGGTTCACAGGCTGGTGCCTTACCCACTGCGCCACCAGCCAGAGCACTTCTTATACTTCTTATGAATTTTTAAGTATTTGTTCTAATTCTGTGAAATATGACATTGGTATTTTAATAGGGGTTGCACTGAATCTATAGATACAGTGCGTAGTATGGACATTTTATTGATGTTAATTCTTCCCATCCATGAACATGGTATATGCTTCCATTTATTTGTATCTTCCTTAATTTCTTTCTTTAGTGTTCTGTAGTTTTCTGAGTACAAATCCTTTACTTTCTTGGTTAAGTTTATTCCTAAATACATTATTTTTCTTGTTGCTATGGTAAATGGGATTTGTTTTCTAGCTTCTATCTCTGGTGTTTCATTGTAGGTGTATAAAAATTCCTTTGATTTCTTAATATTGACTTTGTATCCAGATATTGTGCCAAATTCACTATTAGGTGCAGTAGTTTTTAGAGTCTATAGGGTTTTCTATGTACACTAACATGTCATCTGCAACTAATGACAGTTTTACGTCCTCCTTTCCAGTTTGGATGCCTTTGATTCCATTTTATTGTCTCATTGCTGTGGCTAGAACTTCCAAGACTATGTTGAAAAGAAGTGGAGAGAGTGGACATCTTTACCTTGTTCCTGATCTTAAGGGAAAGGCTTTCAGTTTTTGAGTATGATGTTAGCTGCAGGTTTCTCATACATGGCCTTTATGATGTTGAGGTATGCTCCCTCTATTCCCATCTTGCTGAGAGTTTTTATCATAAAAGGGTGCTGTACTATATCAAATGCTTTTTCCTCATCTATTGACATGATCATTTTTTTTTTTTTTTTTTTTGCCTTTCAGTTTGTTTATGTGGTATATTACATTTATTGACTTGTGAATATTGAAACATCCTTGCATTATGGGGTGAATCACACTTGGTCATGGTGTATGATTTTTTAAAATATATTGCTGGATCCAGTTTGTCAATACTTTGTTGAGATTTTTTGCATCTATGTATGTTCATCAGCTATTGGCCTGTAGTTTTCTTTCTTTGTTAGGTCTTGACCTGGTTTTGGGATTAGAATAATACTGGCCTCATAAAAAACAGTTTGAGAGTGTTCTCTCTTCTTGGATTTTTTGGAATAGTTTGAGGAGGATAGGAGTTAGTTCTTCCCTAAATGTTTGGTAAAATTCACCTGTGTAGCCATCTGTTCTAGGGCTCTTGTGCTCTGTGAGTTTTTTGAGTACTTCAGTTCCACCAGTTGTTATCAGTCTATTCAAGTGGATAGAATGCATCTTCTTGATTGAATTTTGGTAGGTAATACATTTCCAAAAATTTGTCCATTTCACCCAGGTTCTCCAATTTCTTGTCATATAGTTGTATGTAGTAATTTCTTATAATCTTTGTATTTCTGTAATATCAGTTGTGATTTCTCCTCTACTGTTTCTGATTTTGCTTATATGGGTCAACTCTCTTTTTTTTCTTGATGAGTCTAGTTAATGGTTTGTCAATTTTGTTTATCTTTTCAAAGAACCAGCTCCTGGATTTGTTGATCCTTTGAATTGTGCTTTTGGTTTCTATGTCATTTAATTCTGCTCTGATCTTGATAACTTCCATCCCTCTACTTCCTCTGGGCTTTATTTGTTGTTGCTGTTCTAGTTCTTAAAGATTTATGATGGTTAGGTTGTTTATATGAGTTTCTTCTAGCCTTTTTAGGCAGGCCTATATTGCTATGAACTTCCCTTTGAAGATTTCCTTTGCTATGTCCCAAAGGTTTTAGGGTGTTGTGAATTCATTTCTATTTGTTTTGAGAAACTGTATGATTTCTTCCTTGACCTCATTATTAACCCATTCATTACTTAATAACATGGTACTCAGTCTTCATAAATTACATTGTTTTGGATTTTTCCTTGAGATTGGTTTCTACTTTCAAGCCATTGTGATTTAAGCAGATGTTTGGTATGATTTCAGCTTTCCTGAATTTGTAGAGGCTTTTCTTGTGTCCAACAATGTGGTCTATCTTTGAGGATGTTCCATGTGCTTTAAAGAAGAATGTGTATTTTGCTTCTTTGGGGTGAAAAGTTCTGTATATGTCAGTTAAGTCCATTTCATCCAGAATGTTGCTCAGTGCTACAATATCCTTGGTGTTCTTTTGTTTAGAAGATCAGGCCATTGTTGATAATGGAGTATTAAAATCCTCTGCTATGAGTGTGTTGCTGTCCATATTCTTCTTGAAGTCTTCCAAGATTTTTCTTATACATTTGGGTGCTCCTATTTTGGGTGCATATATATTTATAAGAGTTATGTCTTCTTGATGGATTGTTTTCTTAAGTACTACGAAATGACCTTCTTTGTATCTTTATGTCTTTCATTGTGTAATCTATTTTGTATTACTACCCAGCCTTTATTCTTTTCATACCTATTTGCCTGAAATGTATTTTCCCATCTCTTTTCTTTCAGTCTGTGTCAATCTTTCATTCTGAGGTGGTTCTCTTGAAGATAGCATATATGTGGGTCATGTGTTCTTATCCATTCAGCTACCATATGTCTTTTTATTGGTGCATTTAATCCATTTACATTTAAGGTTATTATTGAGAGGTACTTCTTCATTGCCATTTTCCCCGTTTGTTCCTGTTTTCCACTCTCTCTCTCTCTCTTTGTTTCTTCGTATTTTTTAAAATTTTATTGTTGTATTACATCCATCCCCTTTTTGCTCCCCTCTGTCCCCCTCCTCACCCACCCAAAGTCAACCCCACCTGTTGTTCATGTCCATAGTTCCTTTATACTAGGTTCTTGTCTAAGCTGCTCGCCTTTCTTGCCTCTGCCTCCCCCCTCCCACCACCACCTTTCCCCCTGACGACTGAAGGCCTATTCCCTGTATTCATATACTTGGTTCTATTTTGCTTGTTGTTAGTTTTGCTCATTATTGTCCCGTAATGGGTGAGATCATATGATATTTGTCCTTCACTGACTGGCTTATTTCACTAAGCATAATACTCTCCAGTTCCATCCATGATGTTGCAAAGGGTACAAGTTCCTTCTTTCTTTCTGCTATATAGAATTCCATTTTGTAAATGTACCAAAGTTTTTTGATCCAATCATCCACTGATGGGCACTTAGGCTGTTTCCAGGACTTGGCTATTGTAAATAGTGCCGCTATGAACATAGGTGTGCATAGGTTCTTATGAATTGGTGTTTCAGGATTCTTTGGGTATAGTCCAAGTAGTGGAATTGCTGGCTCAAAAGGCAGTTCCATTTTTAGATTTTTAAGGAAACCCCATACTGTTTTCCACAGTGGCTGCACCAGCCTGCATTCCCACCAACAGTGTATGAGGGTTCCCTTTGCCCCGCATCCTCACCAACACTTGTTGTTTGTTGATTTGTTGATGATTACCATTCTGACAGGTGTGAGGTGGTATCTTAATGCAGTTTTAATTTGCATCTCTCTGATGACAAGCAATGTTGAGCATTCTTTCATATGCCTCTGGGCCCTTTGTATATCTTCCTCAGTGAGTTGTCTGTTCAGGTCCTTTGCCCATTTTTTAATTGGGCTGTCTGTCTCCCTGGTGTTGAGTCACATAAGTTCTTTATATATTTTGGAGATCAGACCCTTGTCTGAGGTATCATTGGCAATTATGTTTTCCCATACAGTTGGTTCCCTTTGAATTTTGCTAATATTTTCTTTAGCTGAACAGAAACTTTTCAATTTGATATAGTCCCATTTGTTGATTCGTTCTTTGATTTCCTTTGCCCTTGGTGAAGTATCAGTAAACATATTTT
>PVIW01017128.1:0-14850 GCA_004026585.1 Noctilio leporinus | reverse complement strand
TATTTGTCCTTCACTGACTGGCTTATTTCACTAAGCATAATACTCTCCAGTTCCATCCATGTTGTTGCAAAGGGTACAAGTTCCTTCTTTCTTTCTGCTATGTAGTATTCCATTGTGTAAATGTACCAAAGTTTTTTGATCCAATCATCCACTGATGGGCACTTAGGCTGTTTCCAGCACTTGGCTATTGTAAATAGTGCTGCTATGAACATAGGTGTACATAGGTTCTTATGAATTGGTATTTCAAGATTCTTTGGGTATAGTCCAAGTAGTGGAATTGCTGGATCAAAAGGCAGTTCCATGTTTAGTATTTTAAGGAAACCCCATACTGTTTTCCACAGTGGCTGCACCAGCCTACATTCCCACCAACAGTGTATGAGGGTTCCCTTTGCCCCGCATCCTCGCCAACACTTGTTTGTTGATTTGTTGATGATTGCCATTCTGACAGGTGTGAGGTGGTATCTTATTGTGGTTTTAATTTGCATCTCTCTGATGGCTAGTGATGTTGAGCATTCTTTCATATGCCTCTGGGCCCTTTGTATATCTTCTTCAGAGAGTTGTCTGTTCAGGTCCTTTGCCCATTTTTTAATTGGGCTGTCTCCCTGGTGTTGAGTTGCATTAGTTCTTTATATATTTTGGAGATCAGACCCTTGTCTGAGGTATCATTGGCAATTATGTTTTCCCATACAGTTGGTTCCCTTTGAATTTTGCTGATATTTTCTTTAGCTGAACAGAAACTTTTCAATATTGTACCTTTATTTTTAAATCAGATCATGTTTTACACTGTTTTTGTATTTTCCTTAGTCCTAGGTTGACTAAGGGCAAGGGTGCATGATAGGAAGAGGAGGAGGAAGTCCCTGAATTTCACTGAATGACCGAGCCCAGCATTTACTAACTGCATCTCCTTAGGGAAGCTGCTGCTCTAAGACAGTTTTTTTCTTCTGTGAAACGACCCTAATCTCTAGCCAACTTTCCACATCTTTTGAAGATGAAATGAGATAATATGTGTAAAAGCAATCTAATTTTTAAGCTCTAAACAGATGGTGATCATTACAGTTGGATTTCAGTAGGCCTCTAATTAATTACTCAATTAGGCTAAAAGTAACAAAAATAGCTTTGTATACAGAACCCAACTACCAAAGACCCTTGGGAAAAGATACCAAGAAACAAAGAATGTACAACCTGTGTCAGTTATTTTAGAGATTCACAAGGGAGAAGGGGCAACTGTCCAGACTTGGCAGAATGAGTCAGGACCTGCAAGTACTTAGTTGTTTGGGTGTGGGAAAAATTTCACTCAGGCATCACTGTTAGCTCTCAAGTTTCTCATCTCTACGAGATCCTTAAGGTTTCTCTGCTTGTCCTTCACTCACGCCACCCCCACCCTCAGTCCCATCAAAGAAAGAGGAACCCTAATGAAGGTAAAGGACCAAAAAGACTTCAGCAGCCAGGAGGATAAGCTGCAGAGTTTTAAGAAGGACTAAAGGGACAATTTTTGAGTAAATACTATTGTCTTTTCTCTCTTCCCTTGCATGTTCCTTGGAAAGAGGAACCCAGCCTTTGAAAGCCTACAGAAACAGGGTGGGGTTGAAGGAAAAAGACGTTTCCAGTGGGTAAATATTCTTCAGTGAATCCCTCCTCAGACAAGGAAGTAAGATCCAGATGGTCAAGATCAAAATTTGGACATATGAGAAAAAAGGCAAGAATCAGGAGGCTATAGTTAAGATAGGGACTTTTAGTTCCATTCTATAGAAAACCCAAACCAGCCCTGGCTGGTGGCATAGTGAATAAGGTGCCGACCTGCGAACCCAAACATTGCTGGTTCAATTCCCAGCCAGGGCAACATAACCAGGTTGCAAGCCAGGTCTCCAGCCAGGGCAGCAGTTGAAGGTAGGTGAAAGGCAACCATACATTGATGTTTCTCTCCCTCTCTGCTTCTCTCCCTTCCCCTCTCTCTGAAAAATAATAAATAAAATCTTTAAAAAAAAAAAAAAGAAAGAAAGAAAGAAAAAAGAAAACCCAAACCAAGAAAATTACTAGTAGCTCATAACCCTGAAAATCTCAGAAGTGTTCTGAGTACAGTAGATACTTTCATCTCCATCTCCCTATTCCTTTATTCCTTGGTATTAACAGTTTTCAGCCTCTGCAGAAGCTTCACAAAGTTCTGACTTCTGGGCTCTCCTTACTTCCCAGGAGCTACTGTAAAATTCCCCCACTTCACATTGGTTGACCAATCCAGGGCTACATATTCATCTCCGAAGCTAGGAATGGAGTCCTCCCAAACTACATAGTCTGAGAGTAAATCAGGGAATAGATCCCCCAAGTTAAATCAGGATGCTATTAGTAAAAGGAGGTGGGGGGGAAGCAAAGCAGCCAAAACAAAGTGCCCACTACACATACACCTCTGACCTTCATACAGGTTAAGACCGACCTCCTGACTGACATATAACCTGGCACAATTATCCAGGAGAGGAAACAGGAAAACGGTCAGAGCTGTAAGGAAGAATAATACGTGGGCATTAGCCAAAATGTGCTGAGAGCTTGCTGTAAGTCTCCTTTGAGCCTCAGAATTCCAAGCAGTTGGGTGAGTTATTCCAGAATTGAAGATCTTAGCCATGCGTCTATCAGAAGATGAACCAGCAATTATTCACACTCATTAAGACCTACACAGAAACCTATCACCCATACAATCTACACAATATAATCCAGGAATCTCAGCCTGGCATTCCACCCCTCTTCTCAATTCCCTCATAAGCCAATCTTCCTGGCATCTCCCCACAAAACACTAATTACTTTTGGCATAGAATTATTACTTAGACACTATCCCATATCCAAAGAGCATTCAGTTTTTGTCTCCTCTATCATTGTCCTCCATAAACTTAACTCTTTCAAAATTCACTTTCTCCTGCAAGTCTTTTCAAGTCACACACACTTTCTGACCATTCTTTCTTCCTCATTTATGCCTTTTACTACATACCCAGCCTAAGCTTCCATAGCTCTTCAGTTGGCTGAAACAAGTAAGGTCAATGACGATTTTCTTTTGTTGACCTTACCCCCACCTAAAATTAATCAGCTAACTCACATGCCTTAAAAGTAATACTATCAGGTAATTTATGAGCACACAACAACTTCTTCCTGAGCTCCATAGAAACGCCCAAGCCCTCCTCATGCTGCTCATCCGCTCTCCCTTCATTCTGAGTCCTCTGCTGTACTACTCTAAGCTTCAAGAAAGCAGGAATCAAGTTTATATTGTTCAGCACTGTGTCCAAAACACCTGACACCTGAATATGTGCAGGATAAATGAATAAGTGGCAGCCTAGTTGATTTACCTGACAACACTACCTACAGTCCTTTGTGGAAAATTGTTCAACCTTGAATCAAACATTGTGGCCAGGGTGTTCTAGGCTCTAATTAGAAGAGCCGGTTCACAGGCCCAACAATCAAGTTTGAATGGAACATCATGTAAGTCAATATAGAACTGCCTTTTCCTTCTCTCTGGATGATTATACACAAGACATGTTTCCTACTTCCCTCTACCTTACACAGACCATTCAGTAGACAAAACATAGACACGCATGAAGACAGAATCATGGTAATAATAGAAGCCAAGCAAAATTATCTTTCTAGGAATTAATCATACTCTTAGGGGTTGGGAGAGGGGAAGTGAATTGGGGTGAGAGTCAAAAGAGATGGAGAAGATAGAGCCATAAAATAGGGCTAAGTTTAGAGAAGAGAATTGGTCTAGGATTTTCCCTTCACTCTTAGCACAGGAAGTGGGCAAGAAGCAATAGGCTCCTTATCTGTGTGAACTCTCCCTCATTCCCTGTGAATGGGGTGCTTTGTGCTTTGTGCCACTTGCCCTCTGTGCTAAGAAGTGATGCCACATTAAGAGGTGGAAATCGTAGGCAAGAGTGAAGTGGGGGATTCTAGTCCCTAGTTTTTGGTTTAATTCAATTGACCCATGTTAAGAGGTGATTCCCATTTATGTTTATCCTGAGCAACAATTTGACTTTAAAACCCTTTGCAGGTAATATCCTAAAAGGTCATAAAATGAAAATATTACGATGTTAAAGAAAATAAGATTATATGTCCCCATCTGTGTGCATATTATACATTTTTTACCTCTTATTTTAAATTTTTTATTTATTGAATTTTAGAGAGAGAGAAGGGAGAAACATTAATTTGTTGTTCCAATCTCTTATGTTTTTTTAATATATATGTTTTTTATTGTTATATTACATTCATCTCATTTCCACCCCCTGCCCTCCCCTTCCCCACTCTCCTTATCCCCCTCACCCCTCACAGTCAATCCCACATGTTGTTTGTGTTTGTGGGTCATCCATGCTAGTTCCTTGACTACACAGTTCCCCTTCCTTGCCTCCTTCTCCCCCTCCCCACCCACTACACTCTACACACTGTAAGTGTGTTCCCTGTATTCATGTCTCTGGTTCTGTTTTGTTTGTTTGTTTGTTCATTAGCTTCCTGTATTAAGTGAGAACATGTAATATTTAATTTTTGCTGCCTGGTTTATCTCACTAAGCATGATACTCTCCAATTCCATCCATGCTATCACAAAGGGTAGGAGTTCTCTCTTTCTTTCTGCTGCACAGAACTCCATTGTGTAAATGTACCAAAGTTTGTTAATCCATTCATCCACTGAAGGGCACTTAGGTTGTTACAAGAGCCAGCACTTGGCTATTGTAAATAACTCTGCTATGAACATAGGGGTGCATAGGTTCCTCTGAATTGGTGTTTCAGACTTCTTTGGGTATAATCCTAGAATTGGAATCACTGGGTCATAGGAAAGTTCTATTTGTAGTTTTTTAAGGAAATTCTATACTGTCTTTCCTAGTGGCTGTACCAGCCTGCATTCCCACCAGCAATGCACCAGGGTTCCCTTTTCCCCACATCCTCACCAGCAATTGTTGTTTGTTGATTTGTTGATGATGGCCATTCTGACAGGTGTGAGGTAGTATTTTATTGTGGTTTTAATTTGCATCTCTCTGATGGCTAGTGATGTTGAGCATTCTTTCATGTGCCTGTGGGCCCTTTGTATGTCTTCCTTGGAGAAGTGTCTGTTCAGATCCTTTGCTCATTTTTTAATTGGGTTGTTTGTCTCCCTGGTGTTGAATCATATTAGCTCTTTATATATTTTGGAAATCAAACCCTTGTCTGAGGTGTCATTGGCGAATATGTTTTCCCCCATGGTTGGTTCCCTCCTTATTTTCTTGATGTTTTCTTTAGCTGAGCAGAAGCTTTTTAGTTTGATGTAGTCCCATTTGTTTATTTGTTCCTTTATTTCCCTTGCCTTGGGAGATATTTCAGTGACAATTTTGCTGTGTGGGATATCTACAATATTTTTGCCTATGATTTCCTCTAGGGGTTTTATGGTGGCTCTGCTTATGTTTAAGTCTTTTATCCATCTTGAGTTTACTCTGGTGTATGGTGTAAGTTGGTGGTCTAGTTTCATTTTTTTGCATGTGCCTGTCCAGTTCTCCCAATACCACTTGTTGAAGAGGCCATTTGCACTCCATTTTATGTTCCTTCCCCCTTTGTCAAATATTAGTTGTCCATAGAGCCCTGGGCTCTCTATTATGTTCTATTGATCTATTTGTCTGTTCTTGTGCTAGTACCAGATTGTTCCTGGTTACTATGGCTTTGTAATATAGATTGATGTCTGGTATTGTGATTCCTCCTGCTTTGTTCTTCTTTCTCAAGATTGCTATAGCTATTTGGGGTCTTTTTTGAATCAATATGAATTTTTAAGTGTTCTAATTCTGTGAAATATGATGTTGGTATTTTAATAGGGATTGCATTGAATCTGTAAATGGCTTTGGGTAGTATGGACATTTTAATGATGTTAATTCTTTCCAACCATGAACATGGTACATGCTTCCATTTATTTATATCTTCTTTAATTTCTTTCTTCAATGTTCTGTAGTTTTCTGAATACAAGTCCTTTACTTCCTTAGTTAAGTTTATTCCTAAGTACTTTATTTTCCTTGTTGCTGGGGTAAATGGGATTTGTTTTCTAGCTTCTACCTCTGATGTTTCATTGTTGGAGTACAAAAATGCCTTCGATTTCCTTATATAGACTTTGTATCCAGCTATTTTGCCAAATTCAATTATTAGGTGGAGTAGATATTTCATGAAATCTATAGGGTTTTGTATGTACACTATCATGTCATCTGCAAATAATGACAGCTTTACTTCCTCCTTTCCAATTTGGATACCTTTGATTCCTTTTTTCTTGTCTGATTGCTATGGCTAGAACTTCCAAGACTATGTTGAATAGAAGTGGAGAGAGTGGACACCCTTGCCTTGTTCCTGATCTTAAGAGAAAGGCTTTCAGTTTTTGCCCATTGAGCATGATGTTAGTTAGCTTCAGGTTTCTTGTATATGGCCTTTATTGTGTTGAGCTATGCTCCCTCTATTCCCATCTTACTGAGGGTTTTAATCATAAGAGGATGCTGTACTTTATCAAATGCTTTTTCAGCATCTATTGATATGATCACATAGTTTTTATCTTTCAGTTTGTTTATGTTGTGTATTAAATTTATTGATTTGTGAATACTGAACCATCCTTTTATCCCTGGGATGAATCTCATTTGGTCATGGTGTATGATTTTTTAAATATATTGCTGGATCTGGTTTGTCAATATTTTGTTGAGAATTTTCACGTCTAAGTTCCTCAGAGATATTGGCCTGTAGTTTTCTTTCTTTGTTGGGTCTTGACCTGGTTTTGGGATTAGAATAATACTGGCCTCATAAAAAGAGTTTGGGAGTTTTCCCTCTTCCTGGATTTTTTGGAATAGTTGTGGAGGATAGGAGTTAGTTCTTCCCTAAATGTTTGGTAAACTTCACCTTTGTAGCCATCTGGACCAGGACTCTTGTGCACTTGGACATTTTTTATTACTTTTTCAATTTCACTAGTTGTTATTGGTATGTTCAGGCTTTCTGTTTCTTCTTGTTTGCATTTTGATATATTATACATTTCCAGAAATTTGTCCATTTCACCCAGGTTGTCAAATTTCTTGTCATATAGTTGTGTGTAGTAATTTCTTACAATCCTTTGGATTTCTGTGGTATCCATTTTGACTTCTCCTCTGTCGTTTCTGACTTTGTTTATTTGAGTCCTCTCTCTTTTTTACTTGATGAGTCTTGTCAATAGTTTGTCAATTTTGTTTATCTTTTCAAAGAACCAGCTTCTGGATTTGTTGATCCTTTGCATTATACTTTTAGTCTCTATGTTGTTTAAGTCTGCTCTGATCTTGATCATTTCCTTCCTTCTGCTTGCTCTGGGCTTTGTTTGTTGTTGCTGTTCTAGTTCTTAAAGATTTATGGTTAGGTTGTTTGTATGAGTTTCTTCTAGCCTTTTTAGGTAGGCCTATATTGCTACAAATTTCCCCCTGAGGACTGCCTTTGCTGTGTCCCATAGGTTTTGGGGTGCTGTGAATTCATTTTTATTTGTTTCCAGTAATTTTTAATTTCTTCTTTGATCTTATTATTAACCCAATCCTTGCTTAATAGCATGTTGTTCAGTCTCCATGAATTATATTGTTTTTGGATTTTTTTTTTTCTTGAGATTGGTTTCTAGTTTCAAGCCATTGTGATCTGAGAACATGCTTGGTATGATTTCAATTTTCTTGAAGTTGTGGAGGCTTGTTTTGTGTCCTACCATATGGTCTGTCTTTGAGAATGTTCCATGTGTGTTAGAAAAGAATATGTATTTCACTTCTTTGGGATGAAAAGTTCTGTATATGTCAGTTAAGTCCATTTCATTGTGAGTGTTGTTCAATGCTATAATATCCTTGGTGATTTTTTGCTTAGAAGATCTGTCCATTGTTGATAATGAGGCATTGAAATCCCCTACTATTAGTGTGTTACTATCTATATCTTTCTTGAAGTCTTCCAAGATTTTCCTTATATATTTGGGTGCTCCTATGTTGGGTGCATATGTATTTATGAGGGTTATGTTTTCTTGGTGGATTGTTACCTTAAGTATTATGAAATGCCCTTCTTTGTCTCTTTTTATGGCCTTCATTATGAAATCTGTTTTGTCTGATATAAGTATTGCTACTGAAGCCTTTTTTCACGTCCATTTGCTTGATATATATTTTTCCATCCCTTCACTTTCAGTCTGTGTTGATCTTTTGTTGTTCTAGGTTGGTCTCTTGCAGACAACATATATGTGGGTTATGTTTTCTTATCCATTCAACTACCCTATATCTTTTTATTGATGCATTGAATCCATTTACATTTAAGGTTATTATTGAGAGGTACTTCTTCATTGACATGTTTTCCCTTTCCTCCCTGTATTCCTCTCAGTTTCTGTTTTTTCATCTTTTTAAAGCAGGACTTTTACCATCTCCTGCAATGCTGGTTTGGTGGAGGTGTATTCTTTTAGCCTTCTTTTGTCTGGGAAACTTTTTATTTCACCTTCCATTTTGAATGAGAGCCTTGCTGGGTAGAGTATTCTTGGTTGCAGGCCTTTGTTTTTCATTACTTGGAGTATTTTTTGCCATTCCCTTCTGGCTTGTATTGTTTGTGCTGAGAAATCTTATAATAACTTTATCAGAGCTCCCTTGTATGTTATTTGCTGTTTCTCTCTTGATGCTTTTAGGATTCTCTTTTTGTCTTTGAGTTTGCCATTTTAATGATGATATGCCTTGGAGTAGGCCTGTTTGGATTCATCTTCACTGGGACCCTCTGTGCTTCCTGAACTTGAGTGACCCTCTTGCTCATCATTTTAGGGAAGTTTTCTGTCATTACTTTTTCAAACAGGTTTTCTATCCCTTGCTTCTCTTCTCCTTCTGGTATTCCTATGATATGGATATTGTTGTGTTTCATTTTTGTCCTGTAATGCTCTTAAAACCTCTTCATTCTTTTTCAGTCTTTTTTCATTTTGTTGCAATGTCTGGTTATTTTTTTCCCTGTTGTCCTCCAATTTGCTGATCTTATCTTCTGCATCATATAACCTGCTTTGAATTCCTTCTATTGTGTTTTTTAGTTCTGAAATTGGGTTCTTCATTTCCTCCTGGTTCTTACTGATGGTTTCTATGTCTTTTTTAATGCTTGTGTAATTTTCCATAAGCTCCTTGTAGTTGCCCTGAAGTTCTTTGTAGTTTGCTTTGAGTTTAGCTAACTCACTGAGCCTTCTTATAATGATTTCTTTGAATTCCATGTCTGATAGCCTGCTAGTTTCTATTTCAATTGTCAGTCTGTCTGGTGATTCCTCCTTTCATTTTGGTGATGGACTGATTCTTTTTTTCCCCCCCAGTTTGGATGTCTGTTATTGCTTATTTTTATCTTGGATTAATCTGCTTTCATTCCCTATCTTTCTGGTGTGCCCTTCTCTTTGAGGAGATTTGTGGGGTTCAGTGTTGCAGTCTCCTCAATTTCCTCAACTTGCTGCTCTTGGGGTGCCCTTTATGTCATTAACTTGGGCTGTGTGGTTGTATGTTGGATTTGTTGTATGTGTTGCTCTTTTCCCTCCAGTTGGCTGATTGAGAGACACTCCTTCTATCCTGCCTCATACACTGTTTTTGAGCTGCTCCTAAAACAAAGCCTCCAGGCCAGGCAAAGTAACCACAACTTCAGAGGTATTTTTATCCTTTAATCCCCCTTTCAACTGCCTATGAACCTAGCTAAATACCTGTACCTTCCAAGGGAGCCCCCACTTTTCATCACACCCTCAGTTGCAACTGAGCCAGTCTTAATAGGGCTGTAGATATGATAAGACTGTTATAAGAGGGAGAAAATGATTAAGCTGACTAAAGTATAAATAGTTTTGAAGGGTGCAAAGGGGTAGCAAAGATAGTGGGGATGCGAGAGAAAAAGCCAACTCATCTCTTATATAGAAATGAGTAGGGGGAAAATCAGAATGCCTCAAGTGTGTGTGAACAGTATAAGCCTATATATAGTTGCCGCATCTACCTCCCTGTCCACCCTCAATGAGCACTGATTGGTGCAGGTGTAGCCAGGACCTGTGTGTTTTTAGCACAAAAAAGGAATGTATAGTCCCTAGTAGTGCACCAACAAAAAAAAAAAAAAAAATGTTTTAAGAGTCTGGGTAAGGGAGGAATACTTAGATTGAGGATTGGGAATGAGTTGTAGCAGGAGAGTGAGAAGACTTTAAAACAAGAGTAGGAGGAGGATCTTGGGTAATTAGATGAATTGAGAGAAGGAACAAGTACAAATATGGGAATTGGTGTACACTATGATATAAACAGTATTTACTTAAAGTGCACTAATTGTGAGGGTTGGAAGTAACTTTTGAAAAGGATATGTTAGGGATTAATATTTCTTGTAGTTCTCGGTGTAAGTCAGGTGCTTGAGATTAGCAGCGATCCATTTCTTGAGTCTGCCTCTTTTCCTTGATCACGTCTCTGCAGTCTACAGTCAGGCTACAGGGTCTTGGAGTGGCAGGGCCTATTGCTGTCACAGTCAGGGCTGGTGTTGAGTGCCACACCCCCACTAGGCTAAGCCTCCAGTGGTAGCCTAGCTGAGTTTCCACACTGAGGGTGTTTTGGGGCCCTCCCTTCTCTGGCATGTTCTGTGTGAAGAACTGCAGGGTGCTTTTGTGGTGTTGATGGCTACTCCTCCACCTCCCCCTCCAGCTCCTTTAGGAGATTTCCACCAGTGATGGGCACCTGGCTCTAAGGGAGGGTGGCTGGCAGCTTCTTTTGCTCCAGTAATGGCTAGCCCTCCCCCTCCTGCTCTTTGAGGAGGTTTTTGCAGCCCATATTTTCAAAGAGTGTCTGGCTCCCCAGGGGGCTCGCAGGATGTTTGCAAGGCGATGGTTAGCCCTCCCCATCCATCCCTTTGTGGAGGTTTTTGCTGCCTTTGATGGGCCCCTGGTTCTGAGGGATGCCCCACAGCAATAGCACCTGCGATGGCTCTCCCTTTCCCTCCAGCTCTTCCGAGAAGGTTCATGCTGCCTGCTATAGGCATCCGGCTCTATAGGGGAGCCCGTGCTGTGTGCTGGCAAAGGCTACCCCTCCCCCTCCAGCTCTTGGAGGAGGTTTTTGTCACCTGAATGGGTGTGCTGGTTGCACCAGCACCAAGTTTCTGGCACACATTTTTGAGTTTCCATGGGAGCCTGTGCACTGGTGTGGGTGTACAGAGTTGGGGCTCCCTTCTCACTGGGGCTCTGAGCTGTTCTCTCTCCCAGTGGTTGCAGTGGCTCAATTTTCAGCCCTCTTGTCACCCCAGCCAGTGCACTTCCCTGCTCCCCAGCTTCTGCTCCCCACGGGTCTCTCCTCCTCCACCTCTGGCCCTGGGAAGCACTTCCTCTCTCTTGGCCTCCAGAGCGCAGCTCTCACACAGTCCCTCCCCTGCAGTAGTTCAATTCCCTCCGAAGTTTGCATTCACTATCCACAGTTCACTGCTCAGATTTCTATTTACCAGGGAGCCTGAAGCTGTCTTCAGTCACAGCCGCCCCTCTGGGCAGAGCCGCCACTGCCCAGAACTCTGTCAGCACTGCCATCTACTCTGTCAACATCTTTCCTCCCTCTCCACTTCCTTATGCATTCATTGGTTGATTCCTATCTGTAGCCTGACCAGGGATTAAACCCACAACCTTGGTGTATTGGGATGATGCTCTAACCAACTTAGCCACCTGGCCAGGGCTATACCTCTTTTAGTTTAATGTCTTCCTCAATGTTTAGTGTTCTTTGTGACTTGTCAGTCTCTTTATGTTTGTATATTATCTTTTATGTTTAAATTATTTGATTAGCTTTTTTCATTTTCTTTTTCCCTTTGATTATCCTATTTCCTCATATTCTCCCACAAATAAAATAATTTAGTAGCATATACACTGATTTATAATCTCAGTATAATTTCTTTTGCAATGAAGCTATTAGTTTCTTCTTTTAAAACTAAAAGAAGAACAGTGTTCTCTCTGGGGGAAATACCTTAATCCTTTTGGAACTCATGTTGCTTTTTTATATGTCAATAACTATCAATTGAAAGATTCCTTACCATTGCACTTAAGGATGAAATGGTCTCCATCTCTACCTTCCCTGTTATGCAAAGTTATCATGCAGGAAATTGGGTGCTCAAATGCAAAACTTGCAAGTGAACATGGCAAAAGAAATAGTAAAGATGTCTAATAAGATAAGTTAGACATATGACTAAGTAAACAAATAATTGATGGCTAATGGACAAGGTGAAATTTTTGACTCAAGAAATTCATGTTTATGTGATTTTATCTATACAGCTGCTGTAAAGATGAAACACTATGGTACTATTCAGGTTAGGATTTGAAATAAAGAAAATAAAAGATGTCATTCAAGATGGGCCTTGAAAGATGCATAGGATTTGTGGAAAAGATCTGTTCCTTGGAGGAAAAAAATATCCAGATTAAAAAATAATAATAAAGAATAATGCTGTATAATTCCATGTATATGATATTCTAGTTCTAATGATAGAAGACAGATCAGTGGTGGCCTAGAGCTGAAAGTAGGGGTGGGACTGACTTGAAAGGGAGAACTCAGGGCACTTTTTGGGATGATGATAGTGGCGGTTACACAGGCCACTACTCAGAATTATAACTTTAAAATGCATGTGTATTTTATTCTATGTAAACTATACCTCAATAAAGTTGATTTAAAATACAAAACAGTGGAAAGTCCCTGGGGTGGGAAAGTACAGGCCTTTCATGGAGATCTGGACGTCATTCAGTTTCGACCACTTTTCCAATTATGGCCTCTTGGGTTGCCATGAGCATTATACATGTGTCCACCTCCCCATTTTTAAAATATGTCCATTTTCTCAGCCTCAGATTTACACAAGTTAACCTGTTATAACTAGAGATAAACAACTTAATAGACTGTCTAATTTGACTCCTATACCTGAATAGGTGGGATATGGTGTAATGGTTGAGAGTTTGGACTCTAGAACTAGACTAACTGAATTTAAATCCCACTTGCTACCTAATAGTTTTATGACCTTGGGAAGTCCCTTAACAGGCCTCAATTTCTTCACCTGAAAAATGGAGATAATGTAATTTATAAATTTATTATGAAGATAACATTGGTTAATATGGATAAGGTGCTTAGGATACTGCCTATGAATACTAATTGTTCCGTAAATATTCATTTTCACTATTATTCTTGTGTAGGTGAGGAAAGTGAGACTTAGAGAGGCCAAAATTATTTTCCCAAAGTTGTATATCTAGCCAATAAGAAAAACAACATCTGCCCTAGGTGGTCTGTTCCCTGATAAGGCCAAGGTAACAGTTAAAAGAACCACATGTCCTGTTGTCCCTCGGGGTACATGCTCTCTAGCCCCTGAGATGTGAGCCAAGTCAGTTGATGGTTTCATAGTGAAAACCCTGGTCCATTGCCTTAAGCTCTGGGTATTCACCAGCGGAAGCCAAGTGTCCTAAAATATGATTTATACACCGACACTAAAAGAAAATTCAGTGTGCAAATAAGTGAGAATGGACACAACTAACCAAGTCAATATTTGAACACCTACTTCTCCATCTTGAACACTACGTATATCTTATCTCTAAAAAGTGCCTGCTTGGCCCATACTGCTTGTTCAATAAATACTTGTTGAATGAACAAATAGCTAAAGAAAGAGAATGGGACAAAGTAAATACTGAGTGAAGACAGGGATTAGGTAGGTGACAAGGACTGTGGACATAGAAAAGGCAAAATATAAGCCCTGGATGGTGTGGTTCAGTGGGTTGAGCACCAGCCTGTGAACCAAAAGGTTGCCGGTTCAATTCTCAGTCAGGGCACATGCCTGGGTTGCAGGCCAGATCCCCACTCGGGGACACTTGAGAGACAACCAATCAATGTTTCACACACAAATATTTCTTTCCCTTTCTTTCTCCCTCTCTTTCCCCCCTCTCTAAAAGGAAAATAAAAATAAAATATTTTTTTATAAAAAATAAAGAAGAAAAGGGAGAAAGTAAGCAGCCTCAGAGAAGCTGGAAGAAAAGTTTCATATAGTAAAACTGCAATAATTCTGATTTCATAAATTTGGGCTTAAATAGGCCTCTTCAGGATGAATGGCTAGGGGAAGACACCACTTTCGTTAAAAAATTTTAAGAGTATAAACAGGATTATTGAGAAATAAAGATCAAGAAACAAGTAAATTTTAAATTCCTAATTTCTTAAATTAACACAGGCTTCCTAAGAGCCTCTATCAGGACCAATTTATGAGCCTAATTCATACCAAAAAGTATGCCTAAAAAGAAGAACATTTGAAAAACTTATTTGGCCTTTTTTTTATTAAAAACAGAAAAGGTTAAAAAAGGCTGGTCTTGCATACAGTTAGTCTGAATTAATTCATTATAGCTAATTGAGTAATTCTGGGTCCTCTCTATATTAAGAGACTTCCAGTCCTCTATTGCAGCCATTTGCTGCCCACTTCACCTTCCAGCATGCTACTGTCCTCACTCATATGGAATGGTTGTTTTTTGGACTTACCCTTCACTCAGGCAGCTCCCAGCTGTTTGCTACCAAAACATTATTGTGTTCCGCTGACCAACTTCCCTTTTCCTCACCAATGTGGTGGAACTTTTTTTGTTTCCAGTTTTTTTTTTTATTGTTGTTGTATTACATCCATCCCCTTTTTGCTCCCCTCTGTCCCCCTCCCCATCCACCCATCCACCCCCAAAGTCAATCCCATCTATTGTCCATGTCCATGGTTCCTTTATACTAGGTTCTTGTCTAAGCTGCTCCCCTTCCCTGCCTCTGCCTCCCCCCTCCCCCCAACCCCTTTCCCCCTGACCACTGAAGGCCTATTCACTGTATTCATATATTTGGTTCTGTTTTGCTTGCTTTTAGTTTTGTTCATTATTGTCCCATAATGGGTGAGATCATATGATATTTGTCC
>PVIW01017127.1:0-14851 GCA_004026585.1 Noctilio leporinus | reverse complement strand
GCAAAGGGAACCCTCATACACTGTTGGTGGGAATGTAGGCTGGTGCAGCCACTGTGGAAAACAGTATGGGGTTTCCTTAAAAAACTAAAAATGGAACTGCCTTTTGATCCAGCAATTCCACTACTTGGACTATACCCAAAGAATCCTGAAACACCAATTCATAAGAACCTATGCACACCTATGTTCATAGTGGCACTATATACTAGGTTCTTGTCTAAGCTGCTCCCCTTTCTTGCCTCTGCCTCCCCCCGCCCCCCAACCTCTTTCCCCCTGACCACTGAAGGCCTATTCACTGTATTCATATATTTGGTTCTGTTTTGCTTGTTGTTAGTTTTGTTCATTATTGTCCTGTAATGGGTGAGATCATATGATATTTGTCCTTCACTGACTGGCTTATTTCACTAAGCATAATACTCTCCCGTTCTATCCATGTTGTTGCAAAGGGTACAAGTTCTTTCTTTCTTTCTTTCTGCTATATAGAATTCTGTTGTGTAAATGTACCAAAGTTTTTTGACCCAATCATCCACTGATGGGCACTTAGGCTGTTTCCAGCACTTGGCTATTGTAAATAGTGCTGCTTTGAACATAGGTCAATCAAATCTTTATCACCATTATCTAATGCAGTAGGACTCTGGCTGTGATGGCACTTCTGCAGTACTTGTTCTGGTGTTTAGCCATCTTTATGTAGCCATTCTCATTCTAAGCTGTATTCCAGTTGTTCTTGACAAGTCAATATTTATCGTTATCTGATTTTGCCTCTTCAAGCCCATACCCAACCAGCAAAATGCCATGATCTAGGTCTTAGCTGACACAGTCTGGATCATAATAAATGCCCTCTTCATAGAGCTGGAAACTATAATGGCTTGCATCTGCCTTCATAATGGACCTTTCTTTCTGGTGGGTTTCCACAAAGCTAGTGTCATTAGCAGCAGAATCAGATTCAGGGTGACCACCCCTGAATCCATCAATATCCTCTGGAAGCAGTTTTTGAAACATGAATCCTACAGTTTCTGATTGCCCTTTATTTAGGAATAGCTTTAGCTGCTTCAAAACTTGATGGCCTTCTGAAACCCGAAAACCATCCATCCTCAAAGCTGCTTTCCTGATGGCCCCTGGATATTTTCTACTGATCTGTTTTACAGAATTAATTTCTTATAAAATGAACTAATGACTTATTATTTCCAGTTATTGTATTTTTTTTCATTTCTGGAGTTTGTACTCATTCTTTCTTTGATACCAATATTTTATTAAAATTCTACACCTTTAATTTACTTCTTCATCTTCATTTCTGTTTTCTTTATCATGGTAACCAGAAATATTTTAACATCTTTGTTTCCAACTCTAGTGTCTGAATCACTAGGTCTGCATTTTCTGTTTATTGCTTCTCTTAAGAATACTCTTTGCAGCTTTGTTGTGAATTAAAATTACTCAAAAATGAAAAAAGTTTATTTATAAAATAGTTTAATTTCTCATACCTTTGGAAGGAGGAAATTAGAAGATAAAGTAATGGCATCTCATATCTGTTTTCCCTACTCCTCATACATGTAGCTCAACATAAATTATTGGATAGCTATATGCCAGATTAAAGTGAGTTTTCATTACATGCTGATTTAATATTCTGCTACTTGTACACAAATCTGAATAAATGATATGCAGATAAATTATATCAAACCAAAGTCAAATATGATTATATTTGTACTCAAACATAATTTCACTAAATATGATCCATACACTTAATATGTAGGCAATTTGATGAGTGATACATGGGTTGAAGGAAAATATATTGGAATATGCTAGGTATACAAATATATATATTAAATGAAACTTTTTTAAAAAGACATTATTTATTATTTTTAGAGAGAGTAGAAGGGAAAGAAGCAAAGAGGGAGAGAGATATCAATGTATAGTTGCCTTTTACCTGCCTCCAGCTATGGACCTGGCTGGAGACCTGGCTTGCAACCTAGTTATGTGCCCTGGCTGGGAATCTAACCAGTGGCCTTTAGGTTTGCAGACTGATGTATTATCCACTATGCCACCAGCCAGGGCCAAATATTTTTAATAATTTCTAACAACATGTTACTTCTAGCTTGACAGTTCTCCTTTTCAACATTGAACCCCTTCAGATACAACTTTTGATACAAAAAAAAAAATGTATGCAATGTATTTTTTGTAAAAACCTTACTTTGTCTTCACAAATGGCTTTGTAATACAATAGTGTTACATGTAATCTATATATGTAGATTACAAAATCTACATATAAGTGGTTTTATATTTGCTTATAACTTTGCTCTCAGTTAAGCACTCATGTATAATTGTCATTAGATGGCAATTTTATAACTATGGAAATTTCAAAACCATTTTCCTTAATCACTTATTTTAACAATCTTTAATTTCCTTGTCTAGTTAATTTTTATTCATTTTTCTAATTTTAAAAAGTAATTTCTAGAAAGACTATAAAATTATTTGAATTTAAATGAAATGTTTTACCTTATAAATTAAGAAAGATGTAATTTTCACCTTGTCTGTTAAATGCATGGGTGAAGTTGAACAAATGCAGGATTTCACTCCTCTCCAAACTATCAGGTCTTTCTGTATCTTTGTACTTTAAGTTTCAGAAGTCATCAAATTAAATATCTGTGCAGTGAAAATAACCCATTTATCAAATTATAGTCATTGAGAAACCTAACTCATCATCAATGTCACCATTAATTCAGAGCTCTCCAGATAAAATTTTCATTGTCACACAGCATTCCTTCATCACTGTGAGCCACTCACAGAGTGATTTACTAAAAGGTCTTGAGTTTGTGTAATTTTTTCCCCTAAATAAAGAATCATAAAAACGTTTCTTGAGAGAATCAGATGTAGAGATGTGGATTCATTTTGCCTCTAATCAGTATAATTTAACATGAGGGGGAAATACCCAATGGTGGGTTCTGACCATCAATATTTATAAAATAAAATTACAGATTTTACAGCAAAATAACTTCCTTTCTTAATATAGGTTATCAAATACAATGAATGGACTAAACAATTATGAGTTCTCTAGTATTTTACATCAGAAGTAGAAATAACCTCGATTCAAAAATAATTTACAGATCCCTTGGTCAATAACATTAGGGCACTGCTAAGAAGATCTAAATATCTTAGTCAAAACAAACACTATTTTTGGGGAGGGCACTGTAGACCAAAAAAAAAAAAAAAAAATTGCTCGAAGCTTCAACTGGCCCCAGAAGGCCTGCAGCCGAGAGAGAGGACAAACTCTACCACCTAGCTCTCCAGTGGGGAAGGAGGCAAAACAACCATTTTTAGACATCAGCTGTACAGGGAGTCTCAGGGCACAGGGGTGGCATAACTGCATCCTTGAATAAACCCGTAAGACATATGTAATTGGCTTTTCTCCAAAGCCTCACATTTGACTGCTGCCAGTAGAAATGAATGAGTGGAGAAAGGAAAGGATATGCTTTGCTTAAGGGTCTCAGAGTACATGTCCTCACCACACTGGTCTGCTTGGATCATGGGCATCTATACAGGGCTACCTCTCTGTCTGCCTGCTGATAGGCAGAGGACAGGCCACACTGACCAAGATGGGAGAAGTGCTATAATACAGATGAAAACCAAAGGCCTTTCTACAGCATGCAAAGTTGCTTCAAGTTGGAGCCTCGTTTAAAGGCATTGGTAAATGAGACCTTCTAGGTTGGTGAACCCATGAGATTTGGGAAGATTGGTGCCTTCAGTGGGAGCACGAAAACTCAGTGCCTTTTTCCCATACCTTACCCTTCCATCTGGCTATTTGTGAGTTTTATCCTTCTAAAACATTGGTAGTCTAATGTTATCTAAAGTATTAAAGGTCAAAGAATACATCCTACAAACACACCAGACTCTTTAATTGACAAATTAGCAGCTGCCTATAAAGTCATGCTCTTTAGAAATTCAATGAAACTGTCTTTCGAATTATTTTCAAGTTTTCAGAGTTTTTTATCCAGAAAGAAAACCTTTTCTTCTCCAACTGTTTGAACAATGAAATCCACCAAACAGTAAAAGAGTAGCTACTGAAGATAAACCTCCAACTGTCTAGTCTATACTATACAGGAATAATGAAATAATCATTTCTCCAATGGAATTCTGAAAAAAGTAAAAAAATCTAAGAAAATTTTAGGACTAATCACATGCATATGCAAATCAAATACCCCATTCCACTTCACCTTAAAGGAAACCAACCACCAACTTTCTGTTATTGTTTTTGTTATTTAAGACAAAGATTATTTTAAGGTCTCAGTTAATATTTAAATTAAAAAATAATAATTTATGTGTCAACCCAGAACTTGGTAAGAAATAATCAAATGTGCATGTTTTTACAAATATATTTTTGGAGAAAAACATAGGCCCTAGTGAAGAAGTCACCACAGAGTTTCCGAGATACAATGAAAAACTCTGCTTGTGTTTTATTATATTACATGAGATAATTTTAAAAATTGGAAGAACAACTAATTCCATCTCACTGTAAAGTAAAATAAACTTGCAAAATCACTGTGGTTCTTAAGTAAAATATAAAATGTTTATTAATATTTGCAATTTGAAATAAGGAGTTTTCATAGCGAAAATAGTAATGTAACCTTGCTGTCAATGGTCACAACTGCACAGGAGCAATTCTGGAAGAAGACATAGAGTAGGAGGATAAGGGCCTTCTTTGCCCGTTCCTTTTGTATTCCCAGTCTCTGAGTGAGTGGCAAGGGGAGGGCTCAGACTGTGACACTGATTAAACCCAACACAATACCTATGATAGGCCTATGCCTTTGTTTTTCATATCCTCCTAAGAGCTCTGAGGCTGGGAAACCATTTGGCCCCTGCTCCAGCCTCTTAAAACTGTGGTAAATAAGTTTCTGAGGGTATTGATCAGTTATAAAAACATGTCTGGGTGCTATTTGCCAGAGTACGCTATTAATGATATATCATCACTGAAATATAACAATTCAGTGATTATTTACTCATTTGCTCATTTATTTATTCATCTAATTTCTATTATTTATAATGTGCCAACTGGTTTTATAGAAAACAGAACAGATGCCCCAAGTATGCTTTCCATGTTTAATGACACAAAAATAAGAAGAGATCATTTGAATACAGCTTTCCTCTGCACAGGAAGCTATGGAAGTCTCCAGCCAACTCAATCTAAAGCTGGGACAAGTTTATAAAAAATCTTTCTTGAGGACATGTTAGTTGAGCAAAGTATTAATCTTAAATGTTTTGATTAATGAGACCACTGAGGACCAACTCATGAAACCTCTACTCATTGCTTTACAAAGCCAGAGCTGGGTTCTGATTAGTAAAGATCTTTTAGTTACCTGGTCATTGGCCCATACTTTCCATCCATCTCATGTCACCCCTCCTTTTTTTTTTTTATTTTGAGAGAAGCATTCCTTATATTATGACCATATCTTGTGGTAACTCACAAGAATTGGAAAAATAAATTGACTATGTCTTTTTTAAATTGATTATGCTGTTACATTTGTCTAAATTTCTTTTCCCTTTGCTCCCCTCATCCAAGCAACCCCTCCCTCCAGCAATCCCACCTGCCTTAGTTCATGTCCATGGGTCATGCATGTGAGTCCTTTGGCTTTAGCTTTTCCTGCACTATTCTTAACATCTCCCTGCATCCCCTTTAAACTGAAGGGCATTTGATAGCTATTGAGGACATATAATGGAAAAGATAATAAAAAGCCATCCTGACAATACATTTCTTACTCTGTCAGCTAGCTGAGAGGCCTAGAAGCAGCGACACTCCAGGAGTAGTGAGCACACCTGGTACCCAGATCCTGGTTTCTAACACCACTCTCAGTGAACAGTACCTGATCAATTTGCAAAATTAGCTGATTCCAGGGCTGAAGCAGGAGCTGTTTAAGATGAGCTGGCATCTGAGTGCTAGTCAGGAAGAACTTACAAAACCACATGTCAGTGACGGGGCTAGGTCTAAGGGATGCAGATGCCAACTAAATGTTTCAATAGCCAAATCAGTGCAATCTAACACCAAACACAGGACCAGATTATAACTCCAACCTTAGGCTAAATATTCATAATGATATTTGTAGATTAATGATTATTTAAATAAACAAACAAATAAAAGAGAATAGTTAAACCTGTGCAGAAAAAATTTATATAATTTATAAAAAGAAACTGCCTTTGATGAGGTAAAGTATATCTTTTGGTCTCTTAAATGTGGGACATGCAGTATGGTGTAATTCCAAAGGATGAGTGAAGAAAAGGCTGCTCTGTGGCCCAAAATCTGTAATATCAGTCCCATCATAAGAAAACCATCAGACAAATACAAATTGAAGGGCATTCTATAAAACTCATGACCAGTACCCCTCTAAACTGTCAAATCACTCAAATATCTAACAAGTACTTCTCAAAACTGTCAAGGTAATTGAAAACAAACTAGTCTAAGAAACTGTCAGACAGTCCAAAAAGAAAAAAAATTAATGACTAATATAATGTTTCCTGGGTAGAATTCTGGAATAGAATTCTAGGTAGGTAAAATTGTAGGTAAAAGTTAAGAAAGTATGGTAGAGGGAAGAGGGCAGTGGAGTAGTGGGCAGGACTGATGGCTTTCTCAAGCACCAGAGTGGCTGGAGAATAGGGTAAGGAACACAGGACACATGCAAGTCCCAGGAAATTAGTGTAGTAAGCATCTGGATTCCAAGATACATAGTTCAGAGACTGCAGAGAACCATGAGTGAGTGCATATTTGAGCAACAAACTCAGGAGGACTGTGGAGTTCAGCTCCTGTAGGGGAGGGACTGAGTGAGTGCTGTGCTCCATGGCTGAGAGAGAGGGAGCCCAGCTCCCAAAACCAGAACCTGGGACAAGAGATCCTTTGCCAGCTGTGTCAGGTAGGAGTGTGCAGGAGCACACAGGAGCCAGCAGCATAAAAGTTGAGCTGTGGCCACCACCAGTGGAGAGAGAAGCTTGCAACCTGTACCCCTCCCACGCAGCATTGCGCCAACCCATATGGAGGCTGCATTCAAAATCTGCATGAGAGGCTGCACTCACAAGCAGCAGCAACTCAACTGCACTCAGAGCACAAAAAGTCAGCAGCAGCAGCAGCCGCAGTGAACCATCATCACCCTTGGAGCCCAGAGCCCAGAGCCTGCTTCAAAAAACCAGGGGTGAAGAGAGTGACCACCCCCACCTCCTATCCCCGCCCTCCCTCCCCCCAAAGAACCAGCAGAGCCTGGCTGCTGGAGCCACAGCCTACAGGGGCATAGCATTCAGATCCAGCCCTGACTGTGACAAACCCCAAATTGGATCTCTGCTAACCCAAAACACCTGAGTTACACAGAGAGCTACATGAATTAAAAGCCCTCAACAAGCAGCTTAATAATAGTATATAAAACATGGTAGAAGGAGTGTCTTTTAATCAGCCAGCTAGAGTGAAAAATCAAATAGAGGAAATCTAGGAGACTGCACCACTGAATCCTATAAATCTCCTACCACAGGAGTGTACTCCACAAATGCAGGGAGTCACATAACAGATTAATATGAGAAACAAAAACAAGCAATAGCAGACATCAAAAATGGGGAGAAAAAGAAACAGTCCACCACTAAAAGGAAAGGAGGAATCCCCAGAAAGACTGCAAAATGAAATACAAACAAGCAAACTATCAGACATAGAATTCTCAGAAATGGTTGTAAGAAAGCCCAGTGAGCTTAGTGAGCTTAAAGAAAAGTACAGAGAACTCCAGGGAAACTACAAGGAACTTACTGAAGTAATAAAAAAACTCCCAGCACACAAAAACCCTGGGCTACACAGTTGAATTTTATCAAACATTTATGGAAGAACTTACTCCTATCCTTCTCAAACTATTCCGAAAAAATCCAAGAAGAGGGAATACTCCCAAACTCTTTCTATGAGGCCAGTATTATTCTAATCCCAAAACCAGAGCAAAAAAAAAAAGAAAGAAAACTATAGGCCAATATCTCTGATGAACATAGATAGTAAAATTCTCAACAAAATATTGGCCAACCGGATCCAGCAATACATTAAAAGTATCATACACCATAAGCAAGTGGAATTTATGCCAGGAATGCAAGGATGGTACAATTTTCAAAAATCAATAAATGTAATATACCATATAAACAAACTCCAAGACAAAAACCATACAATCATATCAATAGAAGCTGAAAAAGCATTTGATAAAAGTACAACCCTTTTATGATAAAAATGCTCAGCAAGATGGTAATAGAGAGATTATACCTCAACATAATAAAGGCCATATATGAGAAACCTGCAGCTAACATCATACTCAATGGGCAAAAACTGAAAGTCTTTCCCTTAAGATCAGAAACAAGGCAAGGTTGTCCACTCTTGCCACTTCTATTCAACATAGTTTTAGAAGTTCTAGTTACAGCAATCAGACAAGAAAAAGAAACCAAATGTATCCAAACTGGAAAGGAGGAAATAAAATTGTCATTATTTGCAGATAACTTGATATTGTACATAGAAAACCCTATAGACTCCACTAAAAAACTACTCAACCTAATAACTGAATTTGGCAAATTAAAACCACATTGAGATACCACCTCACACATGTCAAAATGGCCATGGTCAACAAACAACAAGTGCTGGTGAGGATGTGGAGAAAAGGGAACCCTGGTGCACTTCTGGTGGGAATGCAGACTGGCTCAGCCACTATGGAAGACAGTATGGAATTTCCTCAAAACACTAAGGAATGACCTTCCTTATAACCCAGTGATTCCATTGCAAGGATTATACCCAGAGAATCCTGAAACACCAATTCAGAAGAACCTAGCACCCCTATGTTTATAACAGTGCTATTTACAATAGCCAAGTGCTGGAAACAACCTAAGTGCCCTTCAGTGGATAAATGGATCAAAAATCTTTGGAACATTTACACAATGGAGTTCTATGCAGCAGAAAGAAAAAAAGGAACTTTCACCATTTGCAGTAGCATGGATGGAACTAGAGAGTATCATGCTTAGCAAAATAAACCAGGTAGCAAAAGTTAAATACCATATGTTCTCACTTCATACAGGAGACTAATTAACAAAACATACAGGTGAGCATAAAGAAACAAGAGACACAGAGGGGAAAAAAGAACAGAATGATGGTGACTAGTATGGAAAGGGATAAGGGGGACATTAGAGGAAGAGGTCAGATGAAGAGCTAGCAAGAAGGACCCATGGACATGGACAATGAGCTGGGGGTTGATGGAGGGAGTGGGGCAGGGAGGGTGAGTAGGGGAGAGCAGTGGGATAAAAAATGAAACAATTGTAATACAACAATATTAATGAATAAAATTAATTTAAAATAAGAAAGTATGAATAAGATATGGGACTTATTTAATAATAATGTATCAATATTGGTTGATTGACTATAACAAATATAGCACAATCAAATAGAATATATATATATATTCTATTTGGAAAAAGTTCAATCATTGTTAATATAAAAGAACAGTTTGCATGATATCAATGATCAATGTAACCTGGCAGCCAAGGAGAGTGGACTGGAATTAGGATATGTGAACAATGATGACTCCACTGTACTAGTCTGTGGGGGTGGTAGATGCCATTTAAGTGAGCATGTGTACTGTGTGGCCATCACATTAAAAGTAACTGAGCTAGTAGAGCAACAAATCTGCATCTACATCAAATTTTGCATTAAGCTTGAACATTCCTCCATGAAAACTATTCAGATGATTCATAAAGCTGCAGCTATGGGCAACTGGTGATTAGCTGCTTCATCATGACAACATGCCCACTCATGCATCACCCCTTGTGCAGAGTGTTTTGGCAAAACATCCAATCACTCAGGTGACTCAGCACCCCTATAACTCAGATTTGGCACCCTAAGACTTCTGACTTTTCCCAAAACTAAAATCACCTTTGAAAGGTGATTTCAGACCATCGATGAGGTCATATTTCAGGGAAATATGATGGGGCAACTGATAGTGATTGGGAGAACTGTGTGAGGTCCCAAGGTACTCACTTTGAAGGGGATTGAGGTGTCATTCTCCTATGTACGATGTTTCTTGTATCTGTATCTTCAATAAAAGTCTCTATTTTTCACATTACATGGCTATATACCTTCTGGACAGACCTTGTATATGTTAACAATAAGGAGAACTGGGTGTGGAGCATATGGAAACTGTATCTTTGTAAGTTTGTGTAAAATATTTATTTAAAAGAGATATAAATGTGTAATTCCCTTCTAGCTATTACTCCCCATGCTGCACAAAACTGGGAAGGGTAGAGCTTCAGGTGGCAAGAGTGAAGAAATTTTGTTAGTTCTCATTCGCTCTCTCTGAAGGCTTCTTTCTCCTTTGTTCCTGGAGAAGCTAGAAGGGCTTCTTGGTCAAAGGATTGTCTGATAGGCCTCTAACTATTGGAGAGAAGTGGGTGCTCTGAAGGGTGAAGTCTCAAAAAAGGAACAAGTTGTCATAACCCAGAATGTCTGGTAACTGATCATGATGATTACCCTGCAATTTCTGTCATTTATCTATTTATCTATCATCTATCTATCATCTTCATCTATATATATATAATCCATATCCTCTCTCAAAAGAAAGAATGATCTGAATGGGACTTACGTTTAAATTACCCTTTGTTT
Source organism: Noctilio leporinus (assembly GCA_004026585.1). NCBI lineage: Eukaryota > Metazoa > Chordata > Mammalia > Chiroptera > Noctilionidae > Noctilio > Noctilio leporinus. Next base: position 4,224 of record PVIW01017127.1, on the reverse strand, counting down.
CTATGAGTACACAGTGATGATATGTTTATAGTCATAAAAATACAGCACAAGTAAGAAAGATGGGTCATCTTTTGCCTTCATGTAGACAAACAATGAACACTTAGAAAATTCTACATTGATTCTGTCAAGTCCCAACACCACCACCTCTAATGAGCTGTGGCAACCCAAAACTGTGGTTCCAACCCTAAGGTGGAAGTTCTGAGTCAAAGTCTTTACTTGTTGAACCAACCTGAGGTCAGCCAAGGTCAAGAAGCAGCTGCTAGATGAGTCATTGGCTCCCTTTTCCCTGGGGGAGGGACCTGGCCTTCTGGCTGGTGCTGGGCCAGCAGCACTATGGCATTTCACCCTGGGACCTTCTTCCCAGTCTCTAACTGTCTCTGCTCCCACCAACTCTCTACTGTCCCAATGTGATAGCATCTCTGTGCCAGCCCTGCCTGTCTGCCCTCTGACATCAAGTGGGTTTATTGTTCTGGTACAGTCATCTCACCAAGCCTGACTCTTGTATCCTCTGTGACTAAGCAGAACTACATGTGATCATAACACTCTTCAGGGTGCTGAACAGATAGATCCATGGGCCTCATAAGCAGGTGTCCATTTTCAGGAAACAGTTGTTTGGAAAGCCAATGGTCCTTACTGAACTCTAGGAGGCTGGGGGCAGGCAAGGTTAGTGGAGAAAATTCAGAAGGGTATAGTGTGCCTTCTCCTAACCCCTACATGTATCCTGGAAATAATGTGCACTGCCTCCCTGACAGGGTGGCTGACCCCACAGAAAAACACTGCTGACATGTATCACCTTGCTGGTGAGAGCCGTTTGCTCTACAAAGTGTTGAGTGAAAATGATAAGGCCACATTCATTGGGACAGCATAATGCAACATCACAGTTGTTCCATAGTGATGGGTGAAACTGTTAGTTGGTGCCCACCTTCTTTCCCAGGAGGCTACCTGGCATAGGGCCTCACTATACCCACTCTCACTGTCATATGCCAGTGCCAGTTGTTAAATATTTTGAATGTCACTCCTAGGGCTGAGAGCTGTCATGGATGGATTGGATCAGAATATTTCACAGTGGGACCTGAATGATTATTTTTTGATGACTCACCAAGCGTGTGTGTGTGTGTGTGTGTGTGTGTGTGTTTAGATTTTTTCCTGGTTATATGGAAGTAGTAAGACAATATAAGTAATTGAATTCAGGTCTGTCTGCCACTATGAAAGCTAATTTTTGAGAAGCAGATGCTGATGTAAAGGAAAGTGTTTTATTTGAAGATGCTGGCCATCTGGAAGATGATGTGCTCACATCGCAAAGCCTATCTCTTGGAAGATGGGAGACTCGTGTCACAAAGCCTACCTCCACCTCTCATTGGAGGCAGAGGTTTTTTTTTTTTTTTAAAGGAAGGAGAGGGGAACAGAACAAAGAGATCAAGGGAGGGGGTTACAAAGTTCTCTATATGCTGATGAGCAACAATCCATTCTGATAAGGCAAGTGATGGTCCAGTGTGCATCATTCTGGTTTAGTCATCCTGGCTTCATGTCATCCTGCCTCCATGGATGAAGGTCGGCAAATCTCCCAGAGCTAAAATGTCTGAAGATTGTGGTCTGTATCTTCTGAAGTTAGTTCCTAGAATTCTTATATGAGAATGTTGTTTATCTAGAAGCCACACATTAGTCAGCACTTACAGAAACAATGTCAAAAGAATTGTAGGGTGAGTTACAATTTCCTACCATTGCAATTTTCCATTGCTACAATAAAATAGTTTCAAAGAAAATAATATGCAGACTATTTATCAAGAAATATGATAACTTATTCCAGTTAATCTTATGTTCTCAATGGGGTTGTCACTAATTTTAAAACTTTTAATCTGTTACATAGATGCAATAAACATTCATTCTTTCATTCATGATGCTAAGTATCTTTTAAAATACAAATACACCCCTTTTTCATTTTCTTTGATTAGATTTCAATATCTCAGTTATTATGATTACCCTTTTCCTTTTTTCTTTTTTTCTTTAAAGATTTTATTTATTATTTTCAGAGAGAGGGGAAGGGTGAGAGACAGAGAGGGGGAGAGACATCAATATATGGTTGCCTTTCACCTGCCTCTAGTTATGGACTGGTTGGAGACCTGTCTATGTGCCCCATCTGGGAATCAAACCAGTGACCCTTGGATTCACAGGCTAACACCTTATCCACTGCCCTACCAGCCATTGCTTCTTTTTTTCAATAAACAAAACTTATAAAGTCACCTTTAATCTATCTTTAAATGTAAATAAATAATATAGCCCTGGCTGGTGTGGCTCAGTGGATTGAGCACTGGCCTGCAAATCCAAGAGTTGTCAGTTTGACTCCCAGTCAGGACACATACCCAGGTTTCAGGCCAGGTCCCCAGTGCTGGAGACAGTGAAAGGCAACCATACATTGATGTTTCCCTTTCTCCCTCCTTTCCTTCCTCTCTCTCTAAAATTAATGAACATTTTTTTTAAATAAATAAAAATAATTTATTATTAAATTAAATAAGAATCTCTATCCACCTAAGTTCCCATTATATGAACTTTAAAGAAGAAACTAATATTCACGTCACAAATTTTATTGTGTAATGAAAAATATGGCAATATTAGATTAGGAGTTACTAAATTTAAATTCAGCCAAGCCACTGGGGTGATTTTCATGCACCATGTTACCTGATAGAAGGTGTGATGCTTCCTTTCACTGTTAGAGAATAGGTGAAGTCCACACACATGAAATAAGGCAGATTAAATGTGCCTGTGGAAATTTTTTTCAAAATGAGATTTTTTTTGAGGATGATTCTGGGAAAAATGATGGGTTCTTCACAGGAACTTAAAAGTTCCTGCTCAATGTAAGAGATTCTGGCTCACAATATTATTCTAATCCCAAAACCAGGGCAAGACACAACTAAGAAAGAAAGCTACAGGCCAACATGTCTGATGAACATAGATTCTAAAATTCTCAACAAAATATTGGCCAATCAGATTCAGCAGTATATTACAAAGATCATACACCATGATCAAGTGGGTTTCATCCAAGGGATACAAGGATGGTACAACATTCGTAAATCAATAAATGTAATACACCACAACAACAAATTAAAAGACAAAAACCATATGATCATATCAGTAGATGCTGAAAAAGTATTTGATAAAGTACAGCAACCATTTATGATAAAAACGCTCAGCAAAATGGGAATAGAGGGAGCATACCTCAACATCATAAAGGCAATCTATGAGAAACCTGAAGCCAACATCATACTTAATGGACAAAAACTGAAAGCTTTACCCCTAACATCAGGAAAGAGACAAGGATGTCCACTTTCTCCACCTCTATTCAACATTGTCTTGGAAGTCCTAGCTATAATCATCAGAGAAGAAAAAGGAATCAAAGGTATCCAAATAGGAAAGAAGGAAGTCAAACTGTCATTATTTGCAGATGATATGATAGTGTACACACAAAACCCGATGGGCTCCACCAAAAATTTACTCAACCTAATAAGCAAATTTAGCAAAATAGCTGGGTATATAGTCAATATCCAGAAATCAAAAGCATTTTTGTATACCAATAAGGAAACAGCAGAAATAGAAGTGAAAAAACAAATCCCATTTACCATGGCAAGAAGAAAAATAAAGTATCTGGGAATAAACTTAACTGAGGAGGTAAAAGAATTGTACTTAGAAAACTCCAGAACAATGAAGAAAGAAATCAAGGAAGATACAAATAAATGGAAGTGTATACCATATTCATGGATGGGAAGAATTAACATCATTAAAATGTCCATACTACCCAAAGCAATCTACAGATTCAATGCAATCCCAATTAAAATACCAATGACAGACTTCACAGAAATAGAAAAAATACTTCAAAATTTATATGGAGCCAAAAACACCCACAAATAGCCACAGCAATCTTGAGAAAGAAGAACAAGGTAGGAGGAATCACAGGACCAGACTTCAAACAATACTACAAGGCTACTGTCATCTAAACAGCCTGGTACTGGCATAAGATTAGACATATAGAACAATGGAACAGAATAGAGATCCCAGAAATTAACCCAGGACTCTATGGTCAACTAATATTTGACAAAGGGGGAAGGAACATCAAATGGAGTAAAAACAATCTCTTCAACAAGTGGTGTTGGGAGAACTGGACAGCAACATGCAAAAAGATAAAACTAGACCACCAACTTACACCATACACCAGAAGAAACTCAAGATGGA
>PVIW01017126.1:0-14858 GCA_004026585.1 Noctilio leporinus | reverse complement strand
CCTTGTGGTCCTGGCCTATGACCGCTATGTGGCCATCTGCTTCCCCCTGCACTACACCACCATCATGAGCCCCAAGCTCTGTGTCTCCCTGGTGGTGCTGTCCTGGGTGCTGACCACATTTCATGCCATGTTACACACTCTTCTCATGGCTAGACTGTCTTTCTGTGCTGACAATGTGATCCCCCACTTTTTCTGTGACCTGTCTGCTCTGCTGAAGCTGTCCTGCTCTGATACCCAAGTTAATGAGTTGGTGATATTTAGCATCGGAGGGCCCATTGTTGTTGTCCCATTCCTACTCATCATCATGTCCTATACACGCATTGTGTCCTCCATCTTCAAGGTCTCTTCTGCTGGAGGCATCCGCAAGGTTTTCTCCACCTGTGGCTCCCACCTCTCTGTGGTGTCACTGTTCTATGGAACAATTATTGGTCTCTATTTATGCCCATCAGCTGACAACTCTACTGTTAAGGAGATGGTCATGGCTGTGATGTACACTGTGGTGACGCCCATGCTGAACCCCTTCATCTACAGCCTGAGGAACAGAGACATAAAGGGAGCCCTGAGAAGAATCTTCTGTAAAAAGATATTTTCTTATTATATATGATTATACATAATTTTTATTCAATAGATATATTAATATTGAATTATTATTCCAGATATTTTTCTCACAGTTTAAGTGACATGGTACATAATTGTTCAATATGTAAAAGAGATGAATTGATCTGTATGGGTGAACTAGGTAAGGAAGGAGGTCTTTGTGATGTCTGACTAAGCCTTCCCATTTGTCTTCCCCAGGGAACCTTGGAAGAGCATAGTTTAAGAAGTACTATTTTCAATGATCTTCATGCTTTACATTCTTAACTAATTTATAACAGAATATTATGTTGTAAGTCAGAACTCTGCTTTGATTATGGTATCATTTAAAAATAATTCTCTATACTCTTATGCCAAGGCTAAATAATATAAAAATATCTCAACCTCCCAGCCTCCCTCTAAATGCCTCCTACATAACTCCATGCACAAGTTCACATAGTTTATCTGTTAACCATTTCCCCCTCAGATTTACCCTTGTGTGTACCTTGTGTTTCCTGACCTGAAACTGATTTTTCTAATCTTTTTACTATAAGAGTGGATTCTGTTTTTATCTGGGAGTAATTTATTTTAGGAGCACTACAATTGATTTCTCCAGTCATGGGGAAAGAAGGTAGAAGCTGGTATACAAGTTAAGAGTAAAAGGAAGCTTCTCTTTTATTTGGCAATTTAGACTTCATAAAAGAACTTAATGGCTACATTTTTATTCTACCCTATGATAATTCTAAAGAAGTATAGAAGATACTATCACCATTTCAGTTACTTGCCAAGCAACACCATGTGTTAATTATTGAGTCTATGTAAAATCTCAGACTATATGATTCTATTGATTCTCCTCATTTTGTTTTCTATTTAAAAATGTAATCTTTTTTCATTTTTATTGTTATTCTATTATAGTTGTCCAAATTTCCCCCCTTTACCCTCCTCTGCCCATCCCACCTCCCACTCTCACAGTTCCCACACTGTTGTCCATGTCTGTGGGTCATTCATACAATAAAGGGACATAATATAATGTCCCTGGAAAGGGTGCTTCATTGTAAACAGCTTTTTGAAAAGTAATTTTTATACAATAAAAGCCATTCTATTAAAGCTGTGCATTTAGATGAGCTATATGAACTCATTATTCTAATGTCATCAGTTCTCACATACATTCAACGTCATCTAAATAAAATTCTCAGTGGAATTAACTTTATGGAAACTGACAAGCTTATTTTGATGTAAGTTTGACATATTTTACCACATTAAAATAAGGAACTTTTCTGGGACAAAAGACAAGATAAACAAATTTGAAAGAGAAGTGACAAACTATAACATGCCTAACAGATACAAGATTAAAATTCAGACTATGCAAAGAATCCTACAAATAATTTAAGAATAAAATAAACCACTGAATAGGAAAATATACAAAGAAATATTAACAGAAAATTTATGAAGATTAAATAATATGAAAAGATCTTCAATTTCAATGTTACCAGGGAAATTAAGTTGAAAAAACAAGTGACAATGGAATGATTACATAATTTACAAATTTATAAATCATTGCTTTTTTATGGTAGCAGAGATGTGGGAATAAGAGCACTCAAGTACATTCCAATTTTCTTGAAGTATAATTCACATATGAGAAATGCACACATGTTAGTCATACAGTTCAATAAGTTTTTGACAATTATAAACATCCATGTAACCTCTACCCCAATTTGTGTCTAGAATAATTCCATCACTTCACAATTCACTGCGACCTCTTGCAATTAGTCTTCCATTCCCTATCACTAACCTGTGGTATTATTTTATGTATTTGGATTCCTATTATTATAGATTAGATTGACCTGATTTTGTATTTCATATAAATAGAATAATTTTTATGCATGCATTTGTATCTGGTGTCGTTAGCATTGCAGAATGTTTTGTAGATTTAGCTGTAAAATTCTTTTCATTACTGAGCAGTATTCCATTGTGTAAATACAGCACAATTTGTTCATTCATTCGTTTATTCACCTTTTGTTAGGCATTTGAGTTGTATCCAGTTTTTGAATATTATGAGTTGTTGAAAAACTCCTTCTTCTTCCCCCGTTGAATTACTTGGGTACCTTTGTATACAGTCAATTGATCATGTATAGGTGTCTTTTTCTGCACTCTTTATTCTGTTCCATTGACCTGTATGTTTCCTATCTATCCCTATTCAAATGTTTACATCATTTTATCTTATCACATCACTTTCTTCCTGATATATTCTCATATCTACACATAGAATCTTTTCTAACCTGATCTGATCCAAAAAGGACTGTTTTATTTCCTTTATTATAGCAATGAACTTTGATTTATTTAATTATTTTTTCCTTAAGCTCAACTTTGCTATTAAAAGATAAAACAGGCTCTGGCTGGTGGCACAGTCGATAAGTTGCTGGCCTGTGAACCCAAAGGTCGCTGGTTCGATTCCCAGCCAGGGCGCATAATCAGGTTGCAAGCCAGGTCTCCAGCCAGGTCCCCAGCTGGAGGCAGGTGAAAGGCAAGCATACATTGATGTCTCTCTCCCTCTTTGTTTCCCTCCCTTACCCTCTCTCTAAAAATAATAAATAAAATCATTAAAAAAATAAAAAGATAAAATATACTGTTTACATGTATCATAATATTTTTCTTTATTAGTATGTTAAACAGAATTCTTCCCACCATTATTTTACTGTTATGACTTTAAAAAAAAAAAGATTTATTGCAACATAACCAGGTTGCAAGTCAGGTCTCCAGCCAGGTCCTTAGCTGGAGTCAGGTGAAAGGCAACCATACATTGATGTCTCTCTCCCTCTCTGCCTCTCTCCCTTCCCCTCTCTCTAAAAATAATAAAATCTTAAAAAAAAAAAAAAAAAACCAGAATGGTACTTGAATACTATATTTATTGAATTTCCACATGTTTTAGATTTTACTTTTGTATGTGTGCTTTTATCTGAAGGACAACTTGCCTAAGTATAGAATTTGGTGCACATCTGCTTTCCCACTTAAAATCCATTTTCCAAAATCTATAGAAAAATATGAGGTAGGCTGACTACTCCCACTTCCCTCTACCTTTTAAGTGGCTATCTTTTTCCACCCTGAAACTGATAAGGTTATTTCTCTAAACATGAAGTTTAAGAACTTCATCAGATTTTCTTTTACATCAACTAGCTTTTATTAAATTTTTAGTAACACAGAAAATCATTTTTGATTTACAGTTCTGTATCTTTATTTCAAGAGTTTTCTGTTATTATATCTTAGAATATTACTATTGTTCCATATTTTTTCTGTTCTGTAGTAAGACCAATAATTTTTATAGCAGTTTTGAAATTTATGCACTCCAATCTATCTACATAAAATAACTTTACAGTTTACAAATTAAGAAGAAAATCAAAATTTATAATATGCTTCTATAATATTATTTATAATATGCTTCTATAATCAGTGCAGAAACAAGATGTATACTTGAATTCATAGGTTGAAAAAATAAAATCTGCCCTGGCTGGAGGCACAGTGGATAAGGCACCAACCTGCAAACCCAAGAGTCGCTGGTATGATTCTCCACCCAGGACACATAACCAGGTTGCAAGCCAGGTCTCCAGCCAGGTGTGTAGCTGGAGGCAGGTGAAAGGCAACCATATATTGATGTCTCTCTCCCTCTCTGCCTCTCTCCCTTCCCCACTCTCTGAAAATGATGAATGAAATCTTTTAAAAAGAAAATTTTAAATAAAATAAAATCATATGTCATTAAGCCTGTGATGTTCAAAACATAAGTTATGGGTTTAACTTCAAATTAGTTTGTCTTTCTTACACTTTATCAATTGTTCAAATCTGTTCACACTTCATTTGTTAATGTTTAAATCATATATCAACCTTTCTCTCCCTACCTCACTGCCTCTCCCTCTTCTGCTTATTCTCTCCCTCTTTCTTCTCCTTCCCCTCTTTTTTCTTTTACAATGACTGAGCCATTTGAGATAATTTTCAGACTTCAAGATACATAATCACTAAATTCAGCATTCAGGCTCTCTCAGAAACAGGAATATTCTCATACAAGTTACAATACTATTATCACAACCAAAAAATTAACATTAAGGCACATATTCAATATATACAGATTTTATAGATACAGTACCGCAATGATAAAGACTTGTTTATATGAGAGATTTATTAACATATAATTAACATACCACACCATCCATTTAAAGTATAAAATTAAGTAGTATTTTATATATTTACAGAGTTGTGCAACCATCATAATGAACGTTAGAATATTGCAGTACCCTCAAAGAATTCCAATACTTGTTAACAATCACTACCCATTTCCTTCTAGCAATTACCAACCCATGTCTCCATGGATTTGCTTGTTCTTGATACTTATATTCCATATACATTGAACCATATATAATATGTGGGTTTTGTTACTAGCTTCTTTGCATTGACATAATGTTTTCATTATGCACTGTAATATGTAGCAGTAATTCATTTATTTTTATTGTTGAATAATATTCCATTGTATGCATATACCACATTTTGTTTATCTATCTAGTCATCAGTTGATGGTTGTTTGCTCCTTGGGCCTATGGTGAATAGTGCTGTTTCATGTACAAGTATTTGTTTGGGTACCTCAGTTTTTGTAGGTGTATACCTAGAAATAAAATTGTTGAGCCATATAGCAAATTCCATGATCAACTCCTGGAGGAATCAATTAACTACGTGATTCACCTTTCCCCTCCCCCATCCTCTGCCCTCCTCCCAGAACCGCATGAAACCTCTGCCACATTGAACCTCCCCAACTTTGTAAAAAGCTGCAGGCTTTCTTACTTCTGGATTTTTCCATATACTACTTCTTCTCTGGACACTTTCATTCTCTTTTCCTAGAAGACTCCTCAGGTTCCACTTAAGCTTTATTGAAAGAAAGAAAGAAAAGAAAAGAAAGAAGAAAAGAGAGAGAGGAAGGAAGGAAGGAAGGAAGGAAGGAAGGAAGGAAGGAAGGAAGGAAGAAAGAGAGAAAAAGATGTTTTGCCTTCCATGGCAGGTGTGGGCCACACTCTCGCTCGCTCGCTCTCTCCCTGCTTCCTCCTTGGCCCTACGTCTCTACACTGCACAAAATGACCAGTGAAGTGGCAGGAGCCACCACAGCCCCAGACTCAGACAGGCTCTGAACAGAATCTGACAGTGAGGAAGCAGCACCAGAGCTCCAGGAGTGAGATCCTATGTGGGCAACCGCGCAGCAAGCCCAGCTGGCGGCGGCTGCTAAAATGGATGAGGAACCTGTCATTAAGGTCAAGCAGAGGAAGGCTATGTCCAAACTGGCTCTGACGGTTTACAGGGCTTACAAGGATCACTATTCAGAAACCTAAGAATGTCCTCTTTGTCATCACAAAACCAGATGTCTACAAGAGCCCGGCTTCAGAAACCTACATAATTTGGGGGCAGGGGAGCCAAGATAGAGGATTTATTTCCATAAACACAGCTAGCAGCTGCTGAGAAATTGAAAGTTCAAGGTGAAGCAGCCTCAAACATTCAAGAAAACACAGGCTCCAACTGTATAAGAGCAGAGTGAATACAGACAATGTATTATGGAATTGTACCCTTGAAGCCTATATCATTTTATTAACCAGTGTCATTCCAATGGATTAAGCACAAAAGAGAAGAATGAAGAGGAAGAGGCTGATGAAACAAACGTGGAAATTGAGGACATAGAATTGGTTAAGTCAGAAGCAAATGTGTGGAGAGCAAAAGCAGGAACAGCAGTAATGATATTGTAAATGCTATTACACAATTAAAATGTAACCATCTAAAAAATGAGGACCTCTCATTTCAAAAGAGTACTGCAGCTTGGTTTGAAATTTGTACTGTTTCTATTATTAATAGAGGGGGAACAATGTCTTCTCTGTCCTGCTGGATGAGGTTAGGCATCCTTGATATGTATTGTTTTCACATCCCACATTTCCCCTCTGATAGCATAAGTACTTGGTAGTAGCTTAAGTAGTTGTCATGTCTGCCAGCTAGACTGCAAACTGTCTAAGGGCAGGAACCATGTCTACCTCACTGCACTTATCCCACAGCACATGGCTCAGGGCCTTATGCATGGTAGTTACTTGGTAAATATTTCCTGCAGGACTGTATTACTGAACTAATGGATTAAATATTTCCTGGAAGAATTGATCAATACGTTACATGCTGTCATGGAGCTTAGAGTCCAGATGAGGAGAGAAGGTTGGTATATATAGAAGCAATCACTGGACAACATAAAACAGTGGTGGTCAAGTGCTGATTCTGGTAACTGTTGTAGGAGGCCCATACTGAGAAGATGGGGAAGAACGATATTAGCAAGGGCTGTGATGGGGAAGAAAAACTTCCTGGGGAAAGTCAGACTAGGGTTGAAGGTAGAATTATACCTCTGAACACAATTTATTCATAAATGTGCCAGAGTAAGGAGGGGTGGGGGCAAGCACCAGGTTTGTAACTAATGAGTTTCTTTGGGACCCAGGGATCCCAGGGGCCAGGGAAAGTAGAAGAGAAAGAATCAAAACACAATGGCAGGGACTCCAGCTGGAAATGCATGACATGGAAATAGCATGCAGGAAGCAGCCCTTGACCACATTCAGACAAGCTGGGTAAGCTGGGAGGGAGTTCAAAAGAGGTCATTATTCTAAGATCCTCTTTAATGGATACAAGGAGTCCATAATGCTGTGGTGAGCTCCTGCAGGATGATTTAGGAGCCATCATCCTCATGGTTTCCCACTCTCAACAGCGATTCCCACCTCCAAATGCGGTTGAGAATCAGCAGAGCTGTTAATGGAACTAATAAATTATATATTCGTGGAATACTTTGTACTTACAAATGTCTAATTTCAAACCCACAATTCTGGGAGGTGTGGAAAGTTTGCTGATGGTGTAATGTTAAGTTGGAAAACTTCAGCAATTTTCCAAGGCCACAGGCCAGTAAACCATATAGTCCGACTCTTCCTGGCTTCTGAATATTTTGCTTGGGGGCGAAGTAAACAGAGCATATGGGATCATCTTGGGAGCCCCTTTCCATGAAGCTAGTTTTCCTCACTCTGCAATGAGCTGTTCCCATATTTTAGCTAGGGATAGGTTTCATTTGCAACCTGGGAGGAAATCCTCACTATTTGGGTTGCAGCCTATCCCGTCTGTGCCAGTAGCTTCTTCCCTCCCACAGTGCTCCTCCAAATTCTTCCTACTCACGCCAAGACTGGGCTCATTGAAGGCATGAAGATTCAGGTAGGGGCGCTTGGAACACATTTCATCTCCATACAGAAAGTGATGATGATAATATGCAGCCTTACTACTGCCACACTGTCTCACATGTGACAAATTTTTTACATGCATTGTTTAATCTTTTTCCTTCCTTTGGCATGATAAATTAGATACTCATATTCTTATTAAGCTGATGAGAGAATTAATAGTAAGGGAGGTTAAGTTTTTTGGCCACGGTCATGAAACTGGTATGGTTGTACTAAGGTAATCCTGGCTGACTGGCACAGGGTCTTAGCACTTGGATGCTGTGAAGGCCATGCTGGGACCATCCCAACCTCAGCTGCTTCCCCCTGGTGAGTCCAGAATGTTCATCTCACTTCTATTCCCTTCTAACTCGTACATCCATGACTATTGTCCCCTGGGGGTCAACACAGTATTAGAGGAAAGAGAGAAGATTTGTAAGTGGGTCAGGGTAGTATTAATTTAAGTAACAAAGAATAAAAATGAAGGAGCCATATTCCCAGTAGTTCCAGTGTCAGAAAGTGGATCCAAAGCTTTCGGGGATGCAGTTTAGTGCTGGTAGGTAGGTGGTGAAAGGACTTCTACTGCCTCCTAATCTTCAGCAAGTCAAACCTTCTTGTCATTCTGCACTTTGAGCAACCCCTGTGGGTCTAAATAGCCCCCAGGCTGAGGCAGGCATTTGGAACAGGGGCTTGAATCAGTTTGGGGGCTCATCAGCACCCTCCCAAGTTGTCTGAGGTGGGAGACTCAGGAGTGTGATGAGCTAGGTGGGTAGACAAGGAGATGGGCTTTGTTTGGAGCAGGGAGTGCCTGAGAGGCAGGCCAGCGAGAGGGATGCAGGCGCTGCTGGGTGTGTGGTGGCGTAACCCCCACTTGGCTTTGCGCACCACAAAAAGGAAGCTGGTGGCTCTTAGATTTGCTTGCCCTTCACTGCTCCCTGGTCTACCACTTTCATCAGCCTCCAATGATGGGCTCACAGGGACTGAAGCCCCTATAAAAATGGAGGAGGAAGCACTGTGGGAGGATATATTAGGGGACTTCCCTGCTGTTTGCTACCATGAGCTGACCTTTGCCAGCGTTTCGTTTCTCTCAACATCCAGCTTCACTGGCTTCATTAGAAACCTGCCTCCAGAGAGTCTCCAGTTTACCGAATAAACCAACATGCCTGGGATCACAGCTAAGTTTGAGTTATGAGCAAGTCTCCATGTCTTCGTGTCTGGGACCATTCCGTAGTCCTCAGAGCTGATTGTCTGCCCTCCCTTTCACCCTTCAAAGGCACATGACACAATTTTTCTTGTCTGAATTTGGGAGTTTCCTAGTGTTTCTGGGAGAATGGGCCATTTATTTTCTAGGCAGGCCCCTCCATTGCTGTTATGTGAGAGCCAGTTGCTCTGAACTTCTCAAACTGATTCCCATTGAAAACTCTTCCCTGACTAATCCAGAAATTCTCAAAAATCTGGCATGCCCATGGCACTATTTTCCACTTTCCAACATTGCTACTTGCTTAACATTTTTCTACATTTCATTTTAATTAGCCACAGAATATGTTGTGGAGAAGCTATACTTTAGATCTGTACTGTCCGATGGGTAGCCACGAGCCATACCACATATGGTTGACAGAACTTGAACATGGTTAGTTCAAAATGAAATGTGCTGTATGTCTGAAATATGCACTGGATTTTGAAGACAATAGATGAACAATATATATTAATATTTTAAAATATTGATTATGTGTTAAAATGATGATATCTTGGGTCCATTGGCTTAAATCAAATATGCAATTAAGATTAATTTCATGTTTCTTTATTTTATTTTTTCTTTTATTATTTTTTAAAGATTTTATTATTTTTCAGAGAGAAGGGAAAGGAGAGAGGGAGAGAAACATCAATGTATAGTTGCCTTTCACGTGCCTCCAGCTACAGACCTAGCTGGAGACTTGGCTTGCAACCTAATTATGTTGCCCTGGCTGGGAATCGGACCAGCAACTTTTAGGTTTGCATGCTGGTCCCACACCCACTGTACCACCAGCCAGGGCTTTCTTTATTCTTTTATTTATTTATTTATTTTCTTTCTTCTTTTTTAAATTTTATTGTCGTTGTATTACATCCATCCCCTTTTTGCTCCCCTCTGTCCCCCTCCCCACCCACCCATTCCCCCCCAAAGTTAATCCCACCTGTTGTCCATGTCCATGGTTCCTTTATACTAGGTTCTTGTCTAAGCTGCTCCCCTTTTTCCCCCCACTGCTCCCCCTTGCCCCACCCACCCCATCCCCTCTCCCGCAGTCAATCCCCACCTTGTTGTCCATGTCCATGGGCCATTTATACTAGTTCTTTGACTAAACCCTTCCCCTTCTTTCTCCCTTTCTCTCCCTCCCCCCTCCCCTCTGTTCACTGTCAGTCTGTTCCTTGTCTCCATGCCGCTGGTTCTGTTTTGCTCATTTGTTTGTTCTGTTTATCAGTTTCCACTTATTGGTAAGATCATATGGTATTTGTCTTTTGCCACCAGGGTTATTTCACTAAGTATAATACTTTCCAATTCCATCCATGTTGTCACCAAAGGCAAGGAATTCCTTATTTCTTTCTGCTGCATAATAATCCATTGTGTAAATGTACCACAGTTTTTCAATCCATTCATCCACTGATGAGCACTTAGGCTGTTCCCAGGACTTGGCTATATTGTAAATAGCATTGTTATGAACATAGGGGTGCATAGGTTCTTTTGAATTGGTGTTTCAGGATACTTCATGTATAATCCTACCAGTGGATTTGCAGAATCAAAAAGCAGTCCCACTATACCTGAAGAATCCCGAAACACTAATTCATAAGAACCTATGTACCCCTATGTTCATAGCAGCATTACTTACAATAGCCAAATGCTGGAAATAGCCTAAGTGCCCATCAGTGGATGATTGGATCAAAAAACTGTGGTACATTTACACAATGGAATACTACACAGCAGAAAGAAAGAAGGAACTCCTAACCTTCGCAACAACATGGATGGAACTAGAAACTATTATGCTTAGTGAAATAAGCCAGTCAGTGAAAGACAAATACCATATGATCTCACCCATTACAGGACAATAATGAACAAAACAAACAACAAGCAAAACAGAACCAGATCTATGAATACAGTGAATAGACCTTCAGTGGGCAGGGGGAAGGGGGACAGGGGGAGGGGGGAGGAAGAGGCAAAGAAGGGGAGCAGTTTAGTCAAGAACCTAGTATGGTCGAATCATGGACATGGACAACAAGTGGGATTGACTTTGGGGGGAATGGGTGGGTGGGAAAGGAGAGTGAAAAGGGGATGGATATAATACAACAACAATAAAATAAAAATTTTAATAAAGCAGTCCCATTTTTAGTTTTTTGAGGAAATTCCATACTGTTTTCCATAGTGGCTGCACCAGTCTGCATTCCCAGCAGCAGTGCACTAGGGTTCCTTTTTCTCCATATCCTAGCCAGCATTTGTTGTTTGTTGATTTGTTGATGATGGCCATTCTGACAGGTGTGAGGTGGTATCTCATTGTGGCTTTAATTTGCATCTCTCTGATGGCTAGTAATGTTGACTATTCTTTCAAATGCCCATGGACCCTCTATATGTTCTCCTTGGAGAAGTGTCTATTCAGGTCTTTTGCCTGTTTTTAAATTGGGTTGTCTGTCTTCCTGGTGTTGAGTCATATAAGTTCTTTATATATTTTGGAGATCAAACCCGTGTCTGAGGTATCATTGGAAAATATGTTTTCCCATACGATTGGTTCCATTTTCATTTTGCTGATGTTTTACTTAGTTGAGCAGAGATGTTTTGGTTTGATGTAGCCCCATTTGTGTATTTGCTCCTTTATTTCCCTTGTTCTAGGAGAAATATTGGTGGAAATATTGCTGCATGGGATGTCTGAAATTTTACTGCTTATGTTTTCTTCCAGGACTTTAATGGTGGCAAGGCTTATGTTTAAATCTTTTATCCATCTTGAGTTTGTTCTGGTGAATAGTGTAAGTTGGTGATCTAATTTTATTTATTTATTTATACATACATGCATGCCTCTGTTCAGTTCTCCCAACACCACTTGTTGAAGAGGCTATTTTCACTCCATTTTATGTTTCTTTCCCCTTTATCAAATATTAATTGACCATAGAGACCTGGGTTCATTTCTTAGTTCTCTATTCTGTTCCATTGATCTATATATCTATTCCTTTGCCAGTAGCAGACTGTTTTGATTATAGTTGCCTTATAATATGGTTTGATAAAGGTATTGTGATTACTCCTATTCTGTTCCTCTTTCTCAAGATTGCTGTGGCTATTCGTGGTCATTTTTGGTTCCATAAAATTTTTTTTAAAGACTTTATTCATTATTTTTTTGGAGAATGGAAGAGAGGGAGGAAAAAAGGGAGAGAAACATCAATGTATGGTTGCCTTTTGCATGCCTCCAGTTGGGGAGCTGGCTGGAGATCTGACTTGCAACCCAGGTATGTGCCCTGACTGGGAATCAAACTGGTGACCCTTGGGTTCCCAGGCCAATGCTCAATCTACTTAGCCACACCAGCCAAGAGAATGGTTCCATATAAATTTTTGAAGTATCTGTTTTAGATCTGTGAATTATGTCATTGGTATTTTAATAGGGATTTAAATTTTTTCAATTATCAAAACTTTGAAGGTGATTGAAATGATTGCTAGTGGGCAGTGCTGCCTTAGATTAATCAACATACTTCATTTTGATCACCTCCTAAGTTTTGGTAGTTAAAAATTTTCACCATTATGTGTAATATTGACTCTTGATAAGACAGACCTTTTTATTATGCCTGTTGGGAAATGCTCAGAAAAATGCTCTATGTAGGTCCTGAGACACTCCACTGACAGATTGTGGTTTTTTTTTCCTTTAATTAGAACTGATCAGTTACTGTGATTACACAAGGCTACTAATATCTCCAAGCCTCTTCCTAGAAATAGGCTTCATATTTGCAATGAGGTAGGAGAATATGCAGAGTGCAAATTCCCTGAGCAGGGCAACAGTGTAGGAATTGACTGTGGGAGTAGGGGGTGGGGTGGGTGGATGAAAGCAAAGGGGGAAATATTGGAACAACTATAATAGAATAACAATAAAACATCTTTTAAAAATTATACAGTGGTACTTTGGTACTTTTTGTTAATTCATTCCAATAAGTGGTGAACAAGCACTGAGTGCTAAAACATTTTATCTCTTCAAAACGTGACAAGGACCAGGTTTGACGAGTTCTGAAGCCAACAGAACTGAGGTACTTGCTTGCTGATCTGTCCCATCAGTGTCCTAAACAAGATAGAAGGAGAGAATGTTTGAATGTTATAGAGTCTGCTGTGAGTAAAGTTGTTAAGAAGCCTGAGAGCCATCTGTTCCAAAGCCAACGGTCATCCAGTTGTTGTTAGAGTTGGATGGTAGGTCTAGCACAAGCATCCCACTGCTGAGTTCGGAGGCTCTGAAGCTTATAAACAGTTGAAACCCCGCTGTCTGGCATTATAGTCAGTAGGGAATAAAGGGAGAGCAAATACCTTAGTAAGATTAAATTGTGAGGAGTCTGGTGATCCAGTTCACTGAAATCTGGAGCATGACATGCTCTAGTCCAGAAAGAAGATTTGCCCAACTTTGGCAAATCTGGACACATTATATTAAGGAAGTAATCTTTTATTTTGAGCTTTGATCAAGAATTGGTATTGATATTTTTTAAATGATGAGTTAATCCTATATTGTTAAAGCAGATGTATTAGTGCAATTTCAAATATGAAAAGCTGGGATTATTAGTGTTTTACCCTAAAATTTCATATCCATTTCCATCAATAAAACTGGTCTATAATTTTTAAAAAGATTTTATTTAGGGGATAGATGTAATACAACAACAATAAAGTTTTAAAAAAAGATTTTATTTATTATTTTCAGAGAGAACAGCAGGGAGGGAGAAAGAAAGGGAGAGAAACATCAATGTATGGTTGCCTTTCACCTGTCTTCAGCTAAGGACCTGGCTGGTGACCTGGCTTGCAACCTGGTTATGTGTCCTGACTGGGAATCAAACCAGTGACCCTTGGGTTCACACAAGCTGGTGCCAATCCACTGAGCCGCACCAGCCATGTGGTCTATAATTTTATGTCTCATGTCTTCTTTTTCCTTTTTCAGTACATTATGTAGCTTTCTACTTAACTTTAGGTTTTAGAAAGCCTTATATAGAGCCTGGGGATGACTTGTTCCCTGAAAGTTTGAAAAATCTGGAAAGTTCCCTGGCCCAAAGATTTTAAAACACTGCAATATAATTTATATATAGTACACAAACCTTAACTGTACAGCTCACTGAATTTTACACCCATGTACACACTGTACAGATCAAGATGTAGGGCAATTATACTACCACAAAAATTGCCCTCAAGCCCTCTCCTAGTCAATGCCCATGTGTGTCCAGAGGTTAGCACTAGTCTGGTTTCTAAGTCCATAGATTAGATTTGCCAGGTCTTGAACTTTATATAAATAGAATAATACAACACATTTTAAAATCCAAATTCTTTTACTCAACATGCATGTTATTGAGATTTATCTATGTTGTTTGAATCATTATAGTTAATTTTTTTTTGTTTATTGCTATATTGTATGTCATTGAACATGAATAGGTCACAAGTTATTTATTATCCTATTGATAGACATTTTTTTTTCAATTTTAGCTGCTATGACTAAGCATCACCGGGGACATTTGTTTTTATTTATTTTGAGTATTTTAGAAGTGAAATTTCTGCAGGTAAATGTTAAACTTTAAGAAACTGCACAGTTTTCAAAGTGTTTTACTATTTGACATTCTTACTAGTGATGTATGAAAGTGTTAATTGCTTTATGTCTTTGCTAACATTTGATATTTTCAATCTTTTTCATTTTAGTGGGTGTGTAGTAGTATCTTAAGGTTTTAATTTGCATTTCTCTGATGAATAGTAATGTTGAGCATCTTTTCAATGTTTATTGTTTGCCTAAGGACTTGTGTTAGAGGTAGTATTTTCAGTTTATTTCATGTTTTTTTTTTTTTTTTTTTTTT
>PVIW01017125.1:0-14862 GCA_004026585.1 Noctilio leporinus | reverse complement strand
GTTTAGGTGGCTGTTCACTCTTTATGATCTCTGATTGTTCCAGGTGGAGCCAGGACCTGTGGGCTTTAACAGGAAGAAAAGGGAAAAAAAAAAGAAAAAGGAAGAAAAATAAGAAAAGAATAAAGAAAGGGTTTGAGTGGCTGGGGAAGGGAGGAATACTTAGATTGAGGATTGGGAATGCACTGTAGCCAGAGAGTGAGTAGACTAAATCAAGAGTAGGGGAGGGTCTTGGGTATTTAGGTGGATTGAGATGGGGGCAGGGATTAAAAATATCTGAGAAGTAACTTTTGAAAATGATATGTTGGGGATTAATAGTTCATATAGCTCTCGGTGTACCTCAGGTGCTTGAGATTAGCAGCAATCCATTTCCTGAGTCTGCCTGCTTTTCTTGGTCAGGTCTCTGCAGTCTTACAGTCTAGATTGTCTTGGAGTGGCAAGGCATATGATTGTCACAGTCAGGGCTGATTCTGAGTGTCAGCCCCCAGGTATGCTGGGCCTTCAGTAGCCTAGCTGAGTTTTAGGGCTGCTGGTGTTCTGGGGCCCACAGAGTGCCCCCTCCAACTCCTGATGGAAGTTCCTGCCTGTGATGGGCACCTGGCACCCCTTCAGGGCAGTCTACAACCTTGCTGGTTCCTGTGATGACTGGCCCTGCCCCCTGGTGCTGTTTCCCTCTAGGACCAGCAGCACTGTTGTCGGCCCTCTAGCTGCCCTGGCTGGTGCACTTCCCTGCTCCCCTGCTCCTGCTCCATGCAGGACTCTCCCCCTAGCCTCTGGCCCAGTGAGGAGCTTCCTCCCCCTGTTGCTGGAGGTAGGCTCTCACACAGTCCCTCCCTTGCAGGAGTTCAACCCCTGGTTCCCTCCAGCGTCTGCCCTTGCTGCCCACACTTCACTATTCAGATTTCTAGTCTCCAGGGGGCCTGGAGCTGACTTCAGTTAAACACACCCCTCTGGGTAGAGCAGCCTCTGCCCAGAGCCAACCTTGGCCCGCTGGCTTGTTGGTCAGGAATTGCCTCACCTGCTCTCCTGTAGGTCTCTGCTGCCTCTGGGCTGTGCTCCCCTGTGTCCAGATGCTGACTGCTCCAATTCTTAGGGACCTGAAGACATCTTGCACTCCCTATCCTGTCCTCCAGCTGCTCTGGTACTGGAGAACACCATCAGCACTGCTCTCTACTGTGTCACCATCTTTGATCCCTCTCATTTGCTTGGGATATTTGGGAAAGATATTTATCTTTCCATCCCTTCATTTTCAATGTGTTGATCTTTTGTTCTTAGGTGTGTCTCTTGAAGACAGCATATATGTGGGTCATATTTTATCCACTTAGCTACTCTATGTTTTTTAATTGGTATATTTAATCCATTTACATTTAAGGTTAATACTGATAGATACTTATTGCCATTTTCACTCTTTTTACCTGTGTTCCTCTATGTCTCTCTCTGTTTCTTCATTTTTTTAAAGCAGACCCTTTAGTATTTCTTGCAATGCTGGTTGGTAGAGATGTATTATTTTAGTCTTCTTTTGTCTGGGAAACTCCTTATATGTCCTTCTGTTTTGAATGAGAGATTTGCTGTGTAGAATATTCTTGGTTGTATGCCTTGGTGTTCCATTACTTGGAATATTTTTTTGCCATTCCCTTCTGGCTTGTATTGTTTCCATTGAATAATCATTTGATAACTTTATTGGAGCCCCTTATGTGTTATTTGCTGTTTCTCTCTTGATGCTTTTAAGATTCTATCTTTGTCTTTTAAATTTGCCTTTTAATTATATGTCTCACAGTGGGTCTGTTTGGATTCATCCTCATTGGACTCTCTGTGCTCCCTGAACTTGAGTAACATTTTCACTTATCATGTTAGAAAAGTTTTCTATATATATTTTTTGTACAGGTTTTCCATTCCTTGTTTCTCTTCTTCTGGGATTTCCATGATATGGATATTATTGTTTCATGTTGACCTGCAACTCTCTTAGAACCTTTTTATTCTTCTTCAGTCTTTTTTCATTCTATTACACTCTCTTGGAATATTTTTCTACATTTTCCTTCTGCTGGATGATCCAGTCCTCTCCTTCCTCTAGCCTGCTCTTGATTCCTTTTTCTGTATTATTCAATTCAGAAACTGTATTCTTTATTTCCTCCTGTTTCTTATTGATAGTTTCTATGTCCTTTTTAAAGATGGAATATTTCTTAGTAAGTTCCTTGTAGCTTCCCTGGAGTTGTTTGTAGTTCCCTTGGAATTGTTTATAGTTCCCCTGGAATTGTTTATAGTTTTCTTTGAGCTGGCTGAGCCCATTGAGCTTTTCTATCATCATTATTTTATCAGAATTCCACATCTGATAGTTTTCTTGCCTGTTTCATTTAGTGATCTACCTGGGATTCCTCTTTTTTTTTTTTTTTTTGTGATGGACTGTTTCTTTCCCCCGCCCCATTTTTAGGTTTCATTGTAATCCAATGAAACTGTGATCAGCTGCCAGGGTAAGGCAATGCTTGGCTAGAATGATTGATTCAGTTGTAATCATATCAATCTGTGGCCCACTGCCAAGCTCAACTGCAGCTTGGGGTGATCAATTCATTTGTAAATCAATGATTCAGCTACCAAACTCAGGCCCTGCTGGGCTAGAGATGGAGATTCAATTGTAATCCAATGGAATTGCCTTCAGTTCAGGTGCAGCTTAGTGGGACAGATTCAGTTGTAAAACAATGAATCTATGATCAGTCACAAAGGCTCAGGTGGCACTGGTGTAGACTGAAAGATTTGATTGTAATCCAATCAATCCGTTATTAGCTGCCAGGCTAAGGGTCCACTGGGTTACACAGAAACATTCAATTGTAATCCAATGAGTTATGTGATTAGTCTCCAGGCCCCAGTGCCACTGGGAGGGACAGACCAACTCAGTTGCAAACCAACGAATTCATGATCAGCTACCAGGCTCACATGCCACTGTGCAGTGCTGACTAACTGACCCAGATATAATTCAAAGAGTTTGTAGTCACCTGCCAGAACCAGGTTCTGCTGAGCAGGAATGACTGACTTGGTTGCAAACCAATGAATCTACAGTCAGCCACTGGGATTTTACACCACTGTGCAGGGCTGACTGATTGATGCAGATGTAAGTCAGAGAGTTTGTAATCAGTCACAAGGGCCAGCTGGTGCTGGATGACCAACTGTTTTATCTATGCCCAGACAAGGCAAGGCAGGAGAGGTTTATTTAGATATAAATCAAAGACTTGTGATCCGGTGCCAGGCTCAGGCACTGCTGGGTGGGGGCAGATTGCTTCCAATGGGTGGGGTAATGAGGACCCCTCATAGGGAAGCAGCTTGTTGCAGTGCAGTCCACCTGAGTTGTGGGTGATAAGCCAGCACTGGGATCCCCACAGCTGCTTCCCCGCTTCTTTCCTCCAAGCTACCACTGCAAACTCTCTCCACATGTCTCCAGTCCACTCTGTCCTCCCTCCACTGGAGCCCAGGGTAGGAGGGTGCCAATGTATTTTTGTTGTGGTCACCTTAGTGGTTTTCTGTCTCTAGCACGTTCTTAGGCTAGTAAACTCCAG
The DNA here is from genome assembly GCA_004026585.1 of Noctilio leporinus. Taxonomy (NCBI): domain Eukaryota; kingdom Metazoa; phylum Chordata; class Mammalia; order Chiroptera; family Noctilionidae; genus Noctilio; species Noctilio leporinus. The sequence goes on along the minus strand of PVIW01017125.1, from coordinate 11,320 downwards.
GGATTTCCACCCTTCTAATCTGTGTGCTGCTCCACTCTCTGCCATGTTGCTGTAGGCTAGAAACCCAGCTGGGGGACCAGAACCCACCCTCCTCAGGTGGAACTCTTGGATTTGTTCCTTTGGCTCCTGTCTGCTTTTTGGGCTGAGCTAGCCTTCTCACATTTCCATGATTCCTACCAGTCACGTTGTGATGAAGAGTCCTCTTCTGTTCTGTTTGTAGTTATAAGACTTCTTCCCAGCTGTTGTTCTCTTAGTAATTCAAGCTGATTTTTTTCTACAAAATAAGTAATTCCAGATGTGACCTCAGAGGAGATTGGTGTAGTTCCTCTTACTCCTCCACCATCTTGCCTGAATTATGATAGCCTTATTGAAATTCCTTTGCACATAACTCTCTTCTCTTGATGCTTTCAAGATTTTATCTTTATCTTTAACCATTGGCATTTGAATTATTATGTCTTTGTGTGGTCATCTTTGAGCCCAACTTGTTTGGGGCTCTCTGGACTTGTATATCTATTTCGTTCACCAAATAATGTAAGTTTTCTTTCACTATTTTTTTCAAATAATTTTTCAACATTTTGCTCTTCCTCATCTTCTCCTGGAACCCCTATGATTTGGATATTGGCACCAAGGAGTGATATCTTTAGTTAAAGGAAACATAAGTTATATTTATACCATCATTTTCCTGCTGAAAAGCAAGTTGATATCTGAATACTATCATTTGCTGATAGCCTCCAAATGTGTTCCTTCAATCTCCTGTGCCCCAATCCATAATAATATTCTCATTTACCATTTTTAAAGCAAAAGGCTGTGTTCTGATATATGTGACAAGAGTTGGAGTAAGCCACACTTCTTGGAGATAGAATATGGTGCAAATCCAGGAACCCCTAATACTCTTGGCACACAAGGTGAAACTTACAGTGATTAGCAAGAACAGTGTAAACAAGGGTGTGCTGTGGGCCTATGAACTATATAAATTGAAGTTTGAACATACTTTAGGAAATTTAGTGAAAAGTCTTAGTAGAGATTAACTGGTTGACTTGTGAAACTCTTGGTTTGGAGCTGAGGAAACTGGATTCTATTTTCATCATATCCATTCATGGCACCTTTTGAAATTATTCAAATAGTGTTTCAGAAGGTAATTTGGGTTGAAGTTACAAGTAGACCAACACAGTAGAGTGTTTCCTTTCATGTACTGTTCTATTCATCACAAGTATCTTTGGTCTGCAATTTGCCTTGGGAAAAATACATGCAATTTTCTCTGATAAACTAAAAATTTCAGCTCATGCTGTTCTTTTGGATGAAATTGTGATACTCCTATAAAAATAGGTAAACAGAACTGTAAATTGTCAAAAGTACTAACATTTGAAAATTTAAAATTACAGTAATTGGATACCTCTATTTTTAAGGACTTCTGTGAAAATAATCTCTTAACATTACTTATCTCAAAAGGTTTTAATGTCTTAGCTCCAGTGCTTTGGTTCTACCATGCAGAGCCAAATTTATATCCAAGACAGTGAAGTAGAAAATGCCTAGAGAAAAGCTAAAGAGAATAAACAACATTCCCAGCCTGACAGAAGGTGATGAAGAGTAAGGGAGACTACATGGAGCCCAAGTGTGACTTTAATGTCACCCAAAATAGCACAGAAATAAGACACAATCCACATGAAACCATGTGAATATATTTTATTCCTCTTTTACTTTAATGTTTGATATTTCTTTTTTTCTTTTTAAATATTTTATTTTTCATCTTTAGAAAGAGAGGAGAAGGGAGATAGGCATAGAGAGAGAGGAATAGCAAAGTATGGTTACCTTTCAATTCCCTCCATCTATGAACCTGGCTGGAGACCTGGCTTGCAACCTAGTTATGTGCCCTGGCTGGGGAATTGAACCAGCAACCTTTGGGTTCACAGGCTGGTGTCACCAGCCAGGACTTATTATTTTTGTTTTAAATTTTGCTCACTTTCTTGCTATGACTTGTTTGTATTCTACCTGCTTACTAATTCTCCCCTCTTCAGCATCTCAAAGCCATTTTTTGTCATTAGTCACCACACATTATTTTTTTCTGTTCTTAAAATACCATTATTCTCTCCCTTCTTTATCAATATTTGATCATTTGTTGTAGATATGGTGTTTAATTTCACATTTCTTCAATTTTATTTCTAGATTTGACTACTTTTCTACTTTAATTATTGAATTATATCATTCCCCTCTCCTACTCTATTTTGCTTTTCTCCTGATAGTCCTTTGATTCTTATTTTATTTATTTATTTATTTATTTATATTGTTGTATTACATCCATTCCCTTTTTGCTCCCCTCTGTCCCCCCCACCCATTCCCCCCAAAGTCAATCCCACCTCTTGTCCATGATTCTTATTTTAAATGTTAATTTTCTACATCTTAACCTAGTTTTATTTCTCACTGTTAGTATCCTTTCTCTCTCTATCCTCACAAGTCACTTCTCTTCCCTTGAACCATCTCTTAAGATTTTTTTCTCTCTTTTTCCCTCTTATTCCTATTCCACCTATATTAACCTTTCCTGGTTTTGTATATAGATATACATATAAATATAGACAGAAATAGATATAGATGTAGACAGGTCTATAATCTGTTTAAATTTAATACTGTGGGCTTTCTTTTTATCACTCCATGCTGACTTCTTCCCTCCATTTGTTATTTACAATGTAAATTTTGTTTTATCTATTCATCTTATCTCTATTGCCTACTTTAAATATTGCTCCCCTTTATACTCTCTCAAACTCATTTTTATTTAGCTAGCATCTCATAGTTATTTTCCCTTTGTTCTAATACTCTCAACCTTTTTGCACCTTTATTGATATTGGCTCATTTGCTGTTCAGTGTGGTGGTGGGTGGGTGTTATATTTGTAGGTGTGGATTTGTTTCCTGTGTTGATTGATTTTGTTCTGGTAGCACCTATACAGCAACACAAAAGACATGGTCAGCAGTGTGACTATGTCAGCCAACTCAAGGAAAAGATACACCTAAGAGTAACCAAACAACAACCAAAATAAAATTACAACTGGAGAGCCAAAACAAACAGCATAAAGGGCATCCCAAGAGTATCAGTTTCAGGATTTCAAGGAGACTACACCACTAGGTCGCCTTGAACTTGTGATAGGTCTCCTACCACAGAAAGAAGGCCACACAACAAATATATAGATCAAAGCAGATTAACCTAAAAAGTAGAAACAAGAAGAGTCACATGAAGTGTGGAGAGAAAAAATAACCCCAAATCAAAAGGAAAGGAGGAATCCCCATAAAGAGTGGTAAGTGAAATTAAGGCAAACTACCAGAAATAAAATTCAAGACAATGGTTATAAGTATCATTAAGGAGCTCAATGAGAAGTACAAATAATGGCTAAAAGGAACTTACTGCAAACTACGCTGACATGAAAAAGGACATAGAAACTATCAATAAAAGAAAATGAACAATACAATATCTGGAACAAATAACAAAGTAGATAGAATTAAATATGCTATATGGAGTAGAGGATCAAATAAGTGAGCTGGTAGACAAGGTTGGAAAAATTTCCCACATAGCAATGAAACAAAAAATGACTCAAAGAATGAAGAGGGTTTAAGGGAGCTGCATGACAACATTAAATGGAATAATATCCATATAATAGAGATAAAGAAGAAGAGGATCAAGGAAGATAAAACTTATTTGGAAAAGTTATAAATGACAGGAAATTTTTCTAACTTGATGAGAGAGAAAGCACAAAAAGCACAGAGGGCCCCAATGAAGATGAACACAAAGAGGCCCACTCCAAGACACATCAAAATTAAAATGTAAACCTTTAAAGACAAAAAGAGTATCTTAAAGGCAACTAGGAATAAACAGTACAAGGGAATGCCAATAAGGCTATCAGCTGACTACTCAATAAAACACTACAAACCAGAAGAAAATGGCAACAAATATTCTGAGCAATGAAAAGCAAAAGCAGGTAAGGGGAAACCAAGAGGAGTAAGTGTAGCTACACCAATCTCCTCTCAGTACCAATCTGGAATTATAACTTAATTGGGAACAAATTATCTGGAATAACCAAGAGAACACCAGCTGGAAAGAAGCCTTATAACCATGGACAGACAGAAGAGGTTGCTTCATCACCACATGACTGGTTGGAATTGCAGAAACAGGAGAGGGCTGGCTGGGCCCCCACTGGAGGCAGCAGCCAAAGGGACAGAGCCAGGGACCCCACCTGAGAAAGGTGGGTTCTGGCTACCCAACTGGATTTCCCAGCCTAAAGCAACACAGCAGAGACTAAAACAGCATATAGCTGAGAAGGCAGAAAGCCACGGGGTTTACTAGCATGAGAGTGTTTGAGACAAAGAATAACTAAGGTGACCACAAATGAAAATACAGTACATTGGCACTCACTTATTCTGGGCTCCAGTGGAGGGAGGGCAGAGAGGACTGGAGATGCTTGGGGAGAGTTTGTGGCAATGGCTTGGAGAGAAGTGAGGAAGCAGCAATGGGGACCCCAGTGCTGACTCATGGCCCACACCTCAGATGGACTACACTGTGCCAAGTGACTCCATCTTGAGGATTCCTCATAGTCCCACCCACTGGAAGCAATTTGCCCAGCCCATCAGTGCCTGATCTCAGTGACTGATCACAATTCATTGATTTACAAATGAACCAATCTCTCTTGTCCTGCTGTGTCTGATCCAGGCAACTGGGTAAGTATACAATAGTGTGCCCCTGAATACATCTTTCTCACCCAGTGGCACCTGGCCCTGGTGACTGATCACAGATTTGTTGATTTACAACTGAATCTGTCTATCTCACCTGGCTGCATATGAGCCTGCGGGCAGACCACAGATACATTGATTTACAACTGGGTCAACCTGTCCTTCCCACCCAACATCTGACCCTGGCAGCTGATCAGAAATTCAGTGAATTACAAGTGAATCTGTCTGTCCCACCAAGCTGCATCTGAGTCTGGTGGCAGATCACAGATGCATTGATTTATAACTGAATCAACCTGTCCAACCCAGTGGAATCTAAGCCTAGCAGCTGACCTCAGATTAATTGAACTAAAACTGAATCATGGTTTGACTCCAAGGGCACACATAACCAGGTCTCCAGGCAGATCCGTAGCTAGAGGCAGGTGAAAGGCAACCATACATTGAAGCCTCTCTCAGTCTCTATCGCTCTCCCTTCCCCTCTCTAAAAATAATAAATAAAATCATTTTATTTTATTTTATTTATTTTTTTCTGTGTTTTTTTTTCTTTTAATTTTATTGTTGTTGTATTACATCCATCCCCTTTTTGCTCCCCTCTGTCCCCATCCCCACCCACACATTCCCCCCAAAGTCAATCCCACCTTTTGTCCATGTCCATGGTTCCTTTATACTAGGTTCTTGTCTAAGCTGCTCCCCTTCTTTGCCTCTACCTCCTCCCTCCCCACAACTCCTTTCCCCCTGACCACTGAAGGCCTATTCCTTGTATTCATATACTTGGTTCTGTTTTGCTTGTTGTTAGTTTTGCTCATTATTGTCCGGTAATGGGTGACATCATATGATATTTGTCCTTCACTGACTGGCTTATTTCACTAAGCATAATACTCTCCAGTTCCATCCATGTTGTTGCAAAGGGTACAAGTTCCTTCTTTCTTTCTGCTATATAGAACTCCATTGTGTAAATGTACCAAAGTGTTTTGATCCAATCATCCACCGATGGGCACTTAGGCTGTTTCCAGCACTTGGCTATTGTAAATAGTGCCGCTATGAACATAGGTGTGCATAGGTTCTTATGAATTGGAGTTTCAGGATTCTTTGGGTATAGTCCAAGTAGTGGAATTGCTGGATCAAAAGGCAGTTCCATTTTTAGTTTTTAAGGAAACTCCATACTGTTTTCCACAGTGACTGCACCAGCTTGCATTCCCACCAACAGTGTATGAGGGTTCCCTTTGTCCCACATCCTCGCCAACACTTGTTGTTTGTTGATTTGCTGATGATTGCCATTCTGACAGGTGTGAGGTGGTATCTTAATGCAGTTTTAATTTGCATCTCTCTGATGACTAGCGATGTTCAGCATTCTTTCATATGCCTCTGGGCCCTTTGTATATCTTCCTCAGTGAGTTGTCTGTTCAGGTCCTTTGCCCATTTTTTAATTGGGCTGTCTGTATCTCTAGTGTTGAGTCACATTAGTAATTTATATATTTTGGAGATCACACCCTAGTCTGAGGTCTCATTGGCAATTATGTTTTCCCATACAGTTGGTTCCCTTTGAATTTTGCTGATATTTTCTTTAGCTGAACAGAAACTTTTCAATTTGATATAGTCCCATTTGTTGATTCATTCTTTGATTTCCTTTGCCCTTGGTGAAGTATCAGTAAACATATTTTTGCGTAGGATATCTGAAAGTTTACTGCCTAAATTTTTCTCCAGGACCTTTATGGTGGCACTGCTTATGTTTAAATCCTTTATCCATCTTGACTTTATTTTGGTGTATGGTGTCAGTTGGTGGTCTAGTTTTATCTTTTTGCATGTTGCTGTCCAGTTCTCCCAACACCATTTGTTGAAGAGACTGTTTTTACTCCATTGGATGTTCCTTCCCCCTTTGTCAACTATTAGTTGACCATAGAGTCCTGGGTTAATTTCTGGGCTCTCTATTTTGTTCCATTGATCTATATGTCTATTCTTATGCCAGTACCATGCTGTTTTGATGACAGTAGCCTTGTAGTATTGCTTGAAGTCTGGTATTGTGATTCCTCCTACCTTGTTCTTCTTTCTCAAGATGGTGGTGGCTATTGGTGGGCGTTTTTGGCTCCATATAAATTTTTGAAGTATTTTTTCTATTTCTTTCAAGTCTGTCATTGGTATTTTAATGGGGATTGCATTGAATATGTAGATTGCTTTGGGTAGTATGGACATTTTAATGATGTTAATTCTTCGCATCCACGAACATGGTATATGCTTCCATTTATTTGTTTCTTCCTTGATTTCTATCTTCATTGTTCTGTAGTTTTCTGAGTACAGGTCTTTTACCTCCTTAGTTAAGTTGATTCCTAGGTAGTTTATTTTTCTTGTTGCTATGGTAAATGGGATTTGTTTTCTCGTTTCTATTTCTGTTGTTTCATTATTGGTATACAAAAATGCTTTTGATTTCTGGGTATTGACTTTATACCCAGCTATTTTGCTAAATTTGCTTATTAGGACGAGTAAGTTTTTGGTGGAGCCAATCGGGTTTTGTATGTACACTATCATATCATCTGCAAATAATGACAGTTTGACTTCCTCCATTCCAATTTGGATACCTTGGATTCCTTTTTCTTCTCTGATGGCTATAGCTAGAACTTCCAAGACAATATTGAATAAAAGTGGAGAAAGTGGGCAGCCTTGTCTTGTTCCTGATCTTAGGGGGAAAGCTTTCAGTTTTTGTCCATTAAGTATGATGTTGGCTTCAGGTTTCTCATAGATGTCCTTTATGATGTTGAGGTATGCTCCCTGTATTCCCATTTTGCTAAGGGTTTTTATCATAAATGTTGCTGAACTTAATCAAATGCTTTTTCAGCATCTATTGATATGATCCTATGGTTTTTATCTTTCAATTTGTTGATGTGGTGTATTACATTGATTGATTTTCGAATGTTGTACCATCCTTGCATCCCTCAGATGAAGCCCACTTGATCATGGTGTATGATATTTGTAATATACTTCTGAATCTGACTGGCCAATATTTTGTTGAGAATATTAGCATCTATGTTCATTAGAGATATTGGCCTGTAGCTTTCTTTCTTAGTTGTGTCTTGCCCTGGTTTTGGGATTAGAATAATATTGGCCTCATAGAACGAGTTTGGGAGTCTTCCCTCTTCCTGAATTTTTTGGTATAGTTTGAGGAGGATAGGAGTTAGTTCTCCTTTAAATGTTTGGTAAAATTCACCTGTGTAGCCATCTGGTCCAGGGCTTTTGTGCTTTGGGAGATTTTGGATGACTTCTTTAATTTCACTAGCTGTTATTGGCCTATTGAGGCTTTCTGCTTCTTCTGGGTTCAGTTTTGGTAGATTATACATTTCCAGAAATGTGTCCATTTCATCCAAGTTGTCATATTTTATGTCATAGAGTTGTTTGTAGTAATTTCTTACAATCTTTTGTATTTCTGAGGTATCAGTTGTGATTTTCCCTCTTTCAGTTCTGATTCTGTTTATTTGGGTCCTCTCTCTCTTTTTCTTGGTAAGTCTGGATAAGGGGTTGTCAATTTTGTTTATTTTTTCAAAGAACCAGCTCCTGGTCCTGTCGATTCTTTGAATTGTACTTTGAATCTCTGATTTATTTAGTTCTGCTCTGGTCTTGATGATTTCCTTCCTTCTACTTGCTCTGGGCTTTGTTTGTTGTTGCTCCTCTTGTTCTTGCAGCTTTGGGGTTAGGTAGTTTTTATAAACTTCTTATAATCTTTTTAGGAAAGCCTCTATTGCTATAAATTTCCCCCTGAGAACTGCCTTTGCTGTATCCCATAGGTTTTGGGCTATTGTGTGTTCATTGTCATTTGTTTCCAGGAACTTTTTGATTTCATCTTTGATCTCATTGTTGACCCCTTCATTGCTTAAAAGCATGTTATTCAGTCTCCATGAGTTAGAGAATTTTTGGGTTTTTCCCTTGAGATTGGTTCCTAGTTTCAAGCCATTGTGATCTGAGAAGATCCTTTGTATGATTTCAATTTTCCTGTATTTGTGGAGGCTTGTCTTGTGACATACCATGTGGTCTATCTTGGAGAATGATCCATGTGCATTTGAAAAGAATGTGTATTTTGCTTCTATGGGGTAAAAGACTCTGTATACATCAGTAAGGTCCATTTCCTCTAGAGTGTTGTTCAATGCCACAACATCTCTGGGGATTTTTTGTTTGGAAGATCTGTCCATTATTGACATTGGGGTATTAAAATCCCCTACTATGAGTGTGTTGCTGTCTATGTCTTTCTTAAAGTCTTCCAAGATTTTCCTTATATATTTCGAAGCTCCTATGTTGGGTGTGTATATGTTCATCGGAGTTATTTCTTCTTGATGGATTGTTCCCTTAAGTATTATGAAATGTCCATCTTTGTCCCTTTCTATGGCCTTCATTGTAAAATCCATTTTATCTGTAATCAGTATTGCTACTTCAGCTTTTTTTTCATGTCCATTTGCATGATATTTTATTTTCCATCCCTTCACTCTCAATCTGTGTCGATCTTTTGTTCTGAGGTGGGTCTCTTGAAGACAGCATATATGTGGGTCATGTTGTCTTATCCATTTGGCTACTCTATGTCTTTTGATTGGTGCATTTAATCCATTTACATTTAAGGTGATTATTGATTGATACTTATTGCCATTTTCTCCCTTTGTGTCTGTATTCCTCTTTGGCTTTCTCTGTTTCTTCATTTTATTTGTTTACTTATTTTTATAGCAGACACTTTAGCATTTCTTGCAATGCTGGTTTGGTAGAGATGTATTCTTTCAGTCTTTTTTTGTCTGGGAAGCTCCTTATTTCTCCTTTTATCTTGAATGAGAGCCTTGCTAGGTAGAGTATTTTTGGTTGCAGGCCTTTGTTTACCATGACTTGAAATACTTTTTGCCATTCCCTTCTGGCTTGAATTGTTTCTGTTGAATAATCATTTGATAGCCTTATTGGAGCCCCTTTGTATGTTATTTGTCTTTTCTCTCCTGATGCTTTTAGTATTCTCTCTTTGTCTTTGAAATTAGCCTTTTTCATAATAATGTGCCTTGGTGTTCGTCTGTTTGGGTTGATCCTCATTGGGACCCTCTGTGCTTCCTGAACTGGATTCATGTTTTCACTCATCATGTTAGGGAAATTTTCTATCATGACTTTTTTGAACAGGTTTTCCATTCCTTTTTTTCTCTTCTCCTCTGGTATCCCTATGATACGGATGTTGTTACGTTTCATGTTGTCCTGCAGCTCTCTTAAACCCTCTTCAGTCTTGTTCAGCCTTTTTTTATTCTCTTGTACTGTCTTGGAGTATTTGTCTACATTATCCTCCAACTCGCTGATCTGGCCCTCTGCTTCCTCTAGCTTACTGTTGATTCCTTCTACTGTATTCTTCAATTCAGAAATTGTATTCTTCATTTCCTCCTGGCACTTATTGATAGTTTCCATGTCCTTTTTCATGCTGTTGTAGTTCTCAGTAAGTTCCTTGTAACCTCCCTGGAGTTCTTTGTAATTTCCCTGGAGTTGTTTGTAGTTCTCCTGGAGTTGTTTACAGTTTTCTTTGATGTGGCTGAGCTCACTGAGCTTCTCTGTCATCATTCTTTTGAATTTGTTATCTGATATTCCAGGTACCTCTGTTTCATTTTGTGTTCTTTCTGGGGATTCTTCCTTTCCTTTTGGTGATGGACTGATTCTTTTTTCCCCCAGTTTGGGTGTCTGTTCTTGCTTGCTCCTTATTTATTTATTTATTTATTTATTTATTTTTGTTCTTTCCTTGGGATATCCTTGCCTTGCTTCCTTGCCTTAGTTGAGCCCCGTTCTGTGATAGGATATTTGTGGAGTTCAATGTTGCTGTCTCCCAGATTTTCTCCACTTGCTGTTCTTGGTGTGTCCTTCATTTGGGCTGTCTGGTTGTATTCTGGGCCTGTGGGCTTTTAGCAGAAACAAAAACAAAAACAAAAACAAAAAACAAAAAACAAACAAACAAAAAATACCAGAAACAAAAGACCAAACCAAACCAACCAACCAAACAAACAAAAAAATATTGCAAAAGGAAAAAAGAAATAAAAATGATAATAATAATAAGAAGAAAGGGTTTAGATGGTTGTTCACCCTCAATAATCCCTGACTGTTCCAGATGGAACCTGGACCTGAGGGCTTTTAGCAGAGGAAAAAAAAAAAAAAAAAGAAAGGAAAAAAGGGAGAAAGTCCCAAGAGAAAGAGAAATCAATATTAATAAAGAAAAGGTTTAGGTTTCTGTTCACCCTTTATGGTCTCTGTTTGGTCCCGGTGGAGCTAGGACCAGTGGGTTTTGTCAGGGAGAAAAGAAAGGAGAAAGAAAGGAAGAAAGGAAGAAAGGAAGAAAGGAAGAAAGGAAGGAAGGAAGAAAGAAAGAAAGAAAGAAAGAAAGAAAGAAAGAAAGAAAGAAAGAAAGAAAGAAAGAAAAAAAAAAAAAAAAAAAAAAAAAAAAAAAAAAAAAAAGGATCGGGGGAGAAAGTCACAAGACAAAGAGAAATTAATATTAATAAAGAAAGGTTTTAGCTGTGTGTTCCCCCTTTATGATTTCTGATTGGTCCAGGTGGAGCCAGAACCTGTGGGCTTTACCAGGAAGAAAAGGAAAAGAAAAATTAAAAAAAAAAAAAAAAGAGGAAGGAAG
>PVIW01017124.1:0-14863 GCA_004026585.1 Noctilio leporinus | reverse complement strand
CTCCCATCCCCCTCCCCTCCCCCTCCCCTCTGGTCACCATCATTCTGCACCTTTTTTTCCATGTCTCTGGTTCTGTTCTGCTTGTCTGTTTGTTTTATTCATTAGTTTCCTGTATTAAGTGAGATCATATGGTGTTTGTCTTTTGTGGCCTGGCTTATTTCACTAAGCATGATACTCTCCAGTTCCAAAGTCCATTTCTTTAGGCAATCAACTGTATTTCCCAAGAAACAACTTGATTTCATAAATGTTTATTTTTATTTTCCTATAATTTTTAGTGTTATGCCCTTTCATACCTTTACTGTAGAATAGTGCCTACTTAGTTTTGTTTAAAATATTATTTATCACAGAATTATCTTGTTACTTAAGCACAAGATAGACTATTCTTTAAAAATAAAAATAAAGTGAAGAGGTATGAAATATTTCTTTAGGCTTTTAAGTATTTAATGACTTTCTGTGAGAATTTCCTTAACTTCTTTTTTTGTGTTTCATACATGGTTTCTGTCAATGATTCGAGATGACTTTAAAGGTGGAAAAATTAACCTAGAAAAGACTATAAAATTACTTGAAAAATTAAAAATTCAATGTAGTTACACTCATGTGAAACATATTTTTAAGGTGAGATGCTATCCACTCCTTGCCTACCCTACTCTAGAAAGAACTTAACCCAATATAGTGAAATGTTGGTAGCTGCTTGGATGCTTTATGCAGAAAAAACATATGACAAATCAGTGTCTTAAGAATTCAAGCAATAAATCATGCTAAATGTATTTAGAATCAAGCTCGAATTTAGGTGGTCTGGCAAAATAAGGTGTGTTGTCAGATCAGATATTGGTACCTTTGCTTAGGAAAGTACGGAAATCCAACCCTTATGAAGAACTGCCACCCAGCAGACTCTTCTCTCAATAAGATGTAGCTCCCATATTTACAAACTACAAAGAGGAGGTTCAAAACAGAAAAACTGTACTTCTCAGGAGACTGCAGTAAAAGACAAAAGTTTCAGTTATTTCAACAAATCACTGTAGCCTGTGCTGCAATAAGCTACCAGAATTGGAATCCATTCACGTCTAATAACACATCTGAAGAATGTATGTTTTTGTGAAAGATCTTTACATATAGAAATTTCTCCCAGGGGTATTGTTAAAAGGGAGAAACAGCTACATGCTTTCAGGCTTAATAAGATTCATGTTCAACACAATATAGAGGTAGTAATTAAGCCTCTATCAAATGTGAAATACTGTAAGTCTTATTCAGTGATTATCAGGTTGCTTTGAGTTACCTGCACAATAGCGATATCTGTTTGAAATGCACTTGAGTGAAATGCACGCCATATTCAAAAACATTATGTAGAATGCTCAACAGTTATAACAAGTAAAGAAATAGCTCATTAATTAAAATTTATGATTATTCAGACACAAGGCTGAAGGTCTATTTTGTTTAGCAAAATCTTTTTGAAGTGGTTATGAACACAATGTTAATTATAAAATTAGAGAGGCAGAGATATTCTAAAATACTTTAAAAAAATCTCAAACTGACCCGAAATACTTTAGAAGCATAAATTACACATAAACAAGGTTTGTGACCATGATAAACCATTCCTAGCTATTAAAATAATTCCCCGATGTCCTCTTAAATAATGCTTGTTACCTTAAGTTAAACTGCCACAGGTTTATTAAAACGTTGATTAAGTAGCATGCTTAAGGAAGACGTATTGACTAATTGAATTTTCTGGATGGCTGATGATTCAGCTTCTTAGCTATCCCACTCTTCTGCTTCAAATTTTGTTGCAAATCTTTCCTCACTTTATGGGTACACCTTTCAGCCAGAATAAATAAAATAAACCATAGGAAAAAAAATACCCATAGGAATCTTTATTGGTGATCAAAATCTTCCATGTCTCAAGGCCATTTTTAAACCAGTAAGAACAGATACCACATTTGATCTTAGCCAAAAGGCCGAGAAGCGATCAAAGCCATTTTTATTCGCAAGCCAAGTGGGCATGGAGATTTTTCACTCTCTTAGATCCTAGCTGTGTGGTACTTGACAGGTCAGCAGCCTCTCTGAGCAAATGTCTTCATCTGCAGAGCAGGGATACTAACATAGTTATTGTGTAGGATTATTAAATGATATTATTTGTGAATGTACCTAGCACCAGGCTTGGCAAAAAAAGTAGGTACTCAGTAAATTAGTTGAAGGTACATCCATCATGACTGTCCACGAAAATATAGAAAATTTTATTACATTCATTGATTTCCTAAGAAGCTGATGTGAATTTATTTCCTCACAATGTGAACTTTTATTATAAAAGTTGAGAAAAGACCAGACAGGGATGGGCAAAAGTATGTTAAATTACCAGCTATTATCTAAAAAAAGAAATCATAAGTAAGATGATGAAATAATAATTTCACTGACACCTGCTCTTTAATTTCTACTCACACCCCCACCCCCCACCTGGATTGTATTCTCTTTGTTCTCTTAGATGACATTTTTTGTCTCTTCCAATTGGTGATGCCCAACTAATAATACTGGGCTTCTGCTTTCACTAGTCATTTCTTATTCAGAATCTCACAGAGTAGTGTTTCTATTGCTTTTTTTATAAAAAAAGATTTATTATTTTTAGAGAGAGGGGAAGGGAGAGAGGCAGAGAGGGAGAGAGACATCAATGTATGGTTGTCTTTCACCTGCCTTCAGCTACAGACCTGGCTGGAGACCTGGCTTGCAGTCTGGTTATGTGCCCTGGCTGGGAATCAAACCAGTGACCTTTGGGTTTGCAGGCCAGTGCCCTGTCCACTGTGCCACCAGACAGGGACTTTTTTGCTTTTAATAACTGGACCCAGCCCAATTTCTTGTCTCTTACCTCCTACAGTTTAAACATGAAATTTCCAAAACAACCAGGTGGATCTACTTTTTAAAATTGGAACCTACCTTATCTGTCATTGCCTCAAATCCTTCGGTAATCGTGCAGATTTTACTCCCTGAAGCTGCTACTGAACCACTGCAGCTTCTTTAGTTTACAGTGATCTTGAATGCCCCTGATTTACTCTGACATTTGTGAGGCAGGCTGCATATTCTTAGCGTGGGATTATGTACTGTCTAACATGGGTTAAAGAAGGCACTGAAAAAGAGTGGAATGGAAAAAGGAAATAGGTAATTCCAAGACAAACTGGAATACTCTTCTTTTCCTAAATCTTATTCCACTTCTACTATAGACACTAGGTTTTAGGTGAAGATGATCCACTAAACTTTTCCCAATGTTGGCGTCACTTCCTGAAGTTTTATATATTTTATCTGAGATACTAATCCAATGTAAAATTCATCTTTTTTCAAAAATAAGTTGCTATACATATCATACAAATACTCTAATTTATCCAGTTGGTATATTTTTTATATTCACAGTGTGAACCCACTAGTGATTTTTTTTTAGTAGGCTAATGACAGGCTGAAGCAAGGAAGAATCACCATAGAGGAATTTCGAATAATTTATCGAATTATTGCCTACAGAGAAGAAATTATTGAGATTTTCAATACATATTCTGAAAACCGGAAATTTCTTTTTGAAAAAAACCTGGTCGACTTTTTGACACAAGAGCAGTATATGTTTAACATGAATAAAAGTATTGTCACTGAGATCATCAGAAAATACGAGCCTATTGAAGAAGGTATGCTTGCATTTCAAAGTTTTGTCAAATATTTACATTCAAAGTATTTTTTTTAATGAACTAATAGTTATCAATCAAATTCCAATTTTTGGGTGAGTCAAATTTCTTCTGGATAATATCAAATATTGGCAGTTTTATTTTATAGGATGCATATATACCTTTTAGATGACTAGACTGTGTAATCATAACATTCTTTTCTTTTTTTATTGTCCAGCTCCTTTCTTTTAACTGCTTTTGTGTCTATGTCAAGTACTCAGAGATAAGCTTAGGGGTAAAAAGCAAGATGAGGATTCTTTTAAGTGTACTGTAGTATGAAGAAAGATAGGCAGGGCTAAACATTCATTAATAAGATAAAAACCCAGCTACAAGCAGTCTTCTATTTTTATGCATATTGTTGAAAACATATATGAATATTGAATTAGCTAAATTAAAATAATCTAGCAAAGATATAAAATATTGCAAAATTACTAATTTCCCCACTTTATGTACCTATAATAGACTGTTATTTCATAAATATTTTCAATACTCTGCTTTTTCTTCATTTTTAAATACAGTCATCTGGTTTAAATTAAATGACCACTTAAGCTAGCAATTTCAACTGGTGTGCCACAAGAATTTTTAAAACATGCAATACCTGACTATTTAGTCAGGAGCACTTTCCAGTCTTCCCTTAAGCTGTCTAAGAAAAAAATGATTCAGCCAACACAACAATAGCTGTCTGGGATGACATGAATCAAAATGATTTGTTTTGGTCAGAATGGCAAAAACATATTTTTGGTGGGCTGCGGAATTTTAGCAATTAGTTTATGTGTGCCAAGAGGGGAAAAAAGGTTGAAAACCATTGACTTCGGCTAATGACATGTCATAGAATTTTCTATCTTTGTCCCAACTTTCAATGGATAAAAAAACTTCAAAAATTTTAATTTATGCTCATCTCTAAATAAAATAATGAAGATATAATATAATAAAATACTTATACAATGGCCTAAATAGCAATTAAGTTAAGCATGGTGTTTAATCCTATAGAAATTAATTGGTAATTTAAATGAGATATTTAAAATATTTATTTTAAGAGTTATAAAATTCCAAGTTCTGGCTTTGAAAGTTGGTTTATGGCTACCAATGTAATAAGGGTTTTAATAAAACCAAACTTATTCCTTCATTGAGTGACACATTCATAATTTATTCAAATATTTAGTTGTGGCAATCAAGTATGTTTTCAGGGGCTGGACAAAACAGAAACCTAGATCTTATATTCTTGATGAAGGTTGAAGGACTTTTGACAATAAAAAATTGGACATATAAAAGGATAATATCAAATAATGCTATGTGCTGTGAAAAAAACTAAACGTAAATGTCAGAGAGAGTAAACAACCCAGGAAGTCTCGTTCAGGTTGGGTGTTTAGGAGAATCCTCTATGAGTCTGTGACATTTAAACCGAGACTGGAATGATGAGAAATAACTAGTCATGTGACAAAATAGAAGTGTCTGAGTTGAGGGAAGACAAAGGACTGTGGTTGAAACTTGAAGAATGAAGATGAAATGAATTTGGAGCATAGGCAGGGATCCAATCACTGTAGGCCATAATTAAGATTTTGGCTTTGTCACTCAGTCTCACCTAAAAACTTTGGAGGGTTTTAAGCATTGTAGTAGTATAGGACTCAGTGCAATGGCCAGCAGGGGTTTGGTCAGACCACCATCAAAACTTTTACAGGTTTTCGACAACATAGAGAGTTTGCATCAGGATGTAAAACAACTGCACCTTTAAGCACTCTTGATGAGTTCAGTTGACTTTTTTTTTTTTTTTTTTTTTTTGTAGCAAAGGGTTTCTCTAAGGTGGTAGTAAATTGATGGTTATGTTCTGGCTCAAGTTCTTTATATTATTGATTACTGGAAACAGCCCATTTGCTGACAAGTTTTTTCAGTAGTACTGATTTAATGAATATTAAAAATAATACGAGGGCTATGTTACCTACAGGTGGTAAAAGATATAATGGGGTAATAGGATTTAAAAAGGAGGTATAACAGTCCAAGTTCTGTCTTTGAAAGTTGGTCGCAGTGACATCTTGTGAGTATGTTTTCATGTTAACAATATTATACTGCGCAGTTCATCCATTTCACCTTTTGAACCTTTCTCTGCCTCACATGCTTTCATACACAGCCAAGTCTTCGCATTTCTCTGAAGCGCTCATTGATCACTTTAGAGACTTATTAAGGCCAATTTTAATTATGATTTTATATTCCCAAATGCTGCCACGTTCCTCAATCTCATTCCATGTTGGTATGTAACATGTACCAACTGAGGTTTTCAAAAATCCATGAGATTAATTCTCATCCTCATCTAGTAATTTTTACAGAGAGAAAATGAGTTTATTTTCTCTCCCATTACCAAAGAAATTTACTTAATTATTTAATAGTTTAAAAGGGCTATAAGCCAATCACTGCTAATTGCATTGGGAAAAAGAATTGATTTATGCAAACCATTACTATTACAATATATCTTGCATTTGCCCCACAAGTTCCCATAAATTTGCATTGCTTTGAAATAGAAAGTTTGCATACCTATAAATATTCCATCTATTTTCTTCTAGCTTTCATTATTTAAAACCAAATTTGGAATACCATTTTTGAATGCTGTTTTTTTCACTTGTTATGACAGCTTATACATTTATTTATGTCATTATACATTTTTTTCTGATACATTATTTTCAAAGGCTGCTTAGTATTATTGTATAATCTGTTGAGCTTTAATTTGCTTTTCTTCTCTTATTAAGTTTTTATAAATAATGCTAGTGTGAGCATTCTTGAACATCAATCTTTGTTTGAATCTCTACACCTATAGTATAAATTTCTGGAAATAAAATCATTTGCTAAGGCTCATTCTTTTGTTTAAAGTGAATGCTTACACCAGCTCTTATTTTTGAGACATACTGAATTATCAACAACAAAAACAACAACAGCTGAGAGCTAATATATAGGATAAATACTATTATTACCACAATTTCAAAAATAGAGGTTGATCAACATGCTCATTATATAACAAGTAAATGGATTTAACCCAAGTTGTCTGATTCCAGAGCCAGTGTTCTGCTTAAAAAGATAATTTTGGCATAGATTAGACTGTATATAAAAGTTAAGAGATAATTTACTAAAGATGATAATGTGTAAATGACTCAACAACCCTGTTTGTAGCCATACACCCAACAGAAATGCATACCTAGTTTTATCAAACTACAGGCACGGATTGCTTATAACTAAACTCTTTGTGATAGCCCCAATCTGGAAATGATCTAAATGTTCATCAAAAGTAGAATTGATAAGTAAACTATGGTGCACTCACTCAATGAATACAATACAGAATGGGAACACAATGTCTAACATTATGCAACTGCAAGAACAAATCTTAGGAACAATGTTGAGCAAACTACAAACTGTATAAGATCATTCCTGTATAGCACAAATACAGGAGAAAACTAATGTTATGTTAGAAGCTGGACCACTGACTACCCTTGGGTGGAGGTGGGGAGAGACTAAGTTATTAGGAGGGAGGCTTTTAGGGTGATGTACTATTCAGATCTATGACCTGCATGCTAGTTACCTAGCTATTTAGCTTGTGGAAATTCATTGATCAAGACATTTGTACTTTCCTTGTATATATATTAAAAACATTAAAAATCAGAGATAATATATTCTCTACTTGACTGATGCTACAGAAGAATAAAGGAATTTTCCTATTGATTGGGAAAATTTGTTACCAAAGAATAACTAAAAATAGTATTAATGTTAATTCTAAATGAATATTTTAGAAACACGCTCTACCACTGAATGAGTTTTAAAGTGAGATATAATTTTTATACTGCTAATGATATTATCATATCTTTTTAATTTATTTTTTATAGTGAGGGAAGCATGCCAGATGTCATTTGAAGGTTTTTCAAGATACCTGTGTTCATCTGACTGTCTACTATTTAATAAGGAATTGGAAAATGTTTATCAAAATATGCATCATCCATTAAAAGATTATTTTATTTCAAGTTCACATAATACCTACTTAATATCTGACCAAATAGTGGGACCAAGTGACATTTGGGGATATGTAAGGTATACATTTTGATTTTTAAATTTATTATATTTAAAAATACTTGGAAGTTCCTGCTGGTATCTACCCTCATTGGTAGTAATTCACAGTAAAAACAGGTTAGGCAAACACATAGGGAAGAGCAATTTTTTCCTTTCTTTTAAAAAATTTTATCAAGATGACATTGGTTAATAAAATTATATAGGTTTCAGTTGTACAAATCTCTAATATAGCATCTGTCTATTGTATTGTGTGCTCACCACCCCAAGTCAAGTCTCAAGGATGAACAATTTTGACTTGTGCACATCTTGGTGATCCAACCTTTGGGTGACTATGTAATTTATTCTGTGTATTAGTATCATACACTTTCCTTCTAATTCTGTCTGATGACTTCTTTTCCCCAGTTAATAGCCCTCTGAGGTGTCTGGAATAATTTAAATACTTTTTGTAGTAAACATACAAAAAGTAAAAGAAAAAAAATAAAGTAAAAGATTTCATTTTGCATAGGTTTATATGCTACTATGTATTTCTGTTTGAAAGAATTATTCTACATCAAATACTTGGTGTTAGGACCACACTTTCCTCTCCAGGCTTTAATGCTTGGGGCAGGGTTTCTCAAATTCCTCACACTTTTTGTGAGATAATTTTTTGTTGTATGGCTTAGTCCTGTGCATGGTAGACTGTTTACCAGCATTCCTGGCCTCTACCAGATGCTAGTTACAAATCTCTCTTCCATCTTCAGTTATGATAACCAAAAATATCTCTGCACACTGCCAAATGTTTCCCAGGAGGCAGAATTGTCCTGACTGAGGACCACTAGCCTAGAGACAGTGGGTTAAATTAATACACCTTTTGGAAAACAAGTGCTGACTTGGTTTTCTATGGGAAAACATCTCCATGTATGGCAGTGGTCTTTTTTTGAACTTCTCCCAGATACATGAGAATCAATTCTAAGATCCTGGCATTTAAGTCAGCCTCTTTTCATTTATTTATCTCTCTACTGAGATTGCGTTTAGGAGATCATTTGTGTCTGCCTTCCACCTTCTTCTTGTTTCCTTATAGCTCTCATTTCCCCCCCTAATATAATCACAGTAACTTATTTATGGATAGTGAACTATATAGCAAACATATTTTGTGAGACTGACAGAATTTGCATGGGTTCATTTATAAGTTTATTGTAAAATTATCAATAGTCTTTTGGAATATTTTGACATTTTTAATGATCCAAGAATGACTGTTTTGTTTAAATTTTGCTAGTGCCCTTGTGAAAGGATGCCGTTGTCTGGAAATTGATTGCTGGGATGGATCACAAAATGAACCTGTTGTTTACCATGGTTATACACTCACCAGCAAGCTCCTGTTTAAAACTGTTATCCAGGCGATACATAAATATGCATTCATAGTATGTGCACATTTTTATTAAGTTATAGTCATTTAAACATAACTTAGATGTGTCCAAATCCCATGATCTTTGCCCTTAGTTTAGATTAGTGATATTTCGAATTGTGGGTTATAATGAGTAGGAAGTGAAATTCATGTAATATATAGTTAATGATAAATTTATCTAAGTTAATCTCAGGTGGTAAAGTCCATGTTATTTCATGGAGCTTTTTGTTCAATTATAAAATATATATAGTATGTGTATTTATTATATCACAATATAAAATATGTTTATCAATGTGAATAATGGTAAAAATGCTTGTGAAATACTATTATATATAACAGTAGGTCTATATAATAGTAAATAATTTGTCAATATTCAACTATTTTACTTTCAAGGCACAAAAATAAAATGTGTCAAAAATGTATTATCTCAATTGTTGACATTTTTAACCTACTATGGGGAAGTTATTTATATGACAAAAATGTTCAGAAGTTTATTTTGGATTCTAAACTATTCAATTATTAAAGCTACAGAGTCAGCTATATAGTCTTTCTAGAGTTTCTAAAGTCAGCTTATAAATATCCTAGCCTATAAATCGAATAGGATTTAATAGTTACTCAGTTCTGAGTAATACTTGTTCTTTCTATTTACAAACTTGGCTAATTAAGCACCTTTTGGTATTTTAAATTGATTTAGTTAAGTTAATATATTTTATTTCTAAAGTATATTGAGTATATTAAGATATTCCTCTTCCTGCCAGTCCTATTCTTTCTGTGGTCTTCCCCATTTCACTGAATGGTAACTTCTATCTTCTATGTGCTCCAGCCTGCAATAAATCATTGTTATCAACTTTAACCCTTCCCCTCTTCTATCCAATTTCTTACTAAGTTCTTTAGCAAATTTTCTTGGCTCTGCTTTCAAAATAGATACTGACTTCAATTTCTTTTCCTTGTTCTCATTGTCACTGTCCTGGTCAACCACCATTACCCCTCACACGGGTTATTGAGTGGCTTCTTACCCAATGGTCCTGCTTCCCTTTCTCTTCCCCTACAGTTTCATCTGAGTCTATCAGCCAGAGTAACTTCTTGGTAAGTCAGACCATGTCATTCCCTTTCTCAAACCTTTCAATTCCACTTAAAACAAAAGCCAAAATCCATGACTTACCAAGCCCTAGTCCCTTGTTTTCTGTTTTCTCTCTGATCTTTTTTCTCCTTTGTTCGCTTGTCTATTCTGGCTCCCTTATTCATTTTCAGACACATCTCAAAGCCTTTACACTTGCAATATTAACCCTTAATCTGAAATATGTTTTTCTAATGTTTGTACAGCAAACTCTTTCTCTTTATCTAGGGCAGGTAAGCAGGGAAATAAAAGGAAATAGAAACAATTTTAAAATTCAAAGGCCTTGCAAGGATAGAAACCTCTACAGCTTCTAAGATTCTAAAGAGGGACAGAATGAAAAAAAATTCTTTGAGCAACAAAGACTCAATGAGCTTTCTCAGTTGAACAAGGGAACTCAGTTTTGCAGCAGAGATTAGATTGAAGGCTGAACTTTCTACAGTTAATTTGGGAAAGAAAGAGCAATGAAATAAAATAGACTTCGTAACTATAATTAGGAAATACCTTTGGTTATAGGTATTGGCACATATAACTAAAAGCAAACATATAAGAAAGCTAAGTTTTAAAGGTCAGTATATTGCCAAGAACAAAACAAAACACAAATCCGAGTCTTAGGTGAGTCTGAAAACAATCCTGGGGCAGGCAGTGAGCTGCAAGGACAGCAAACTTCTCAACACCTACTGTACATGTGGCCAAGGGAGATAAAAGACAAGAGGGCCTTTCTGGAGGCTGGAATGCAGGAAGACCACAGAAGCCAAAAGAATGAGCTCTCCCTAGTGAGTGAAGTCAGGGCCCAGTTATGAAATTCATCTTCTAGGTCATCACTTGCCTAGTCTCAAAATCATTTTTTATTTTGGGGTAAAATGTGGCATATTCTCTTAATATTAGACGGAGTCTATGTGGGCATATCTGGGAAGGCATATGGTAGAAGGCTGAATATGGGCCCATGAAGAAATTAGGTTCTCATTCCTGAAGTATGTAAATGTTACTCTATTGGAAAAAGGGTCTTTGCTGATATGATGAAATTTAAAAAATTGAGATGTTTTTTATCCTAGATTATCTGTGTGGGCCCTAAATGCCATCACATATATCCTTATAAAGGAAGATAGAGGAAGATTCTATGCACACAGAGGAGGGGGTAGTGTGAAGGAGGGGCAGAAATTGGAGTGATATGGTCACAAGCCAAGGAATGTTGGCAATGGCAACCACTAGAAGCTGGAAGTTACAATGAACAGATCTACTCTAGAGCCTGTTGAAGTAATTTTTAGCCAGTAAAACTGATTCTAAATATTTGACCTCCAGAATTGTGAGAGAATAAATTTCTGCTGTTTCAAGCAACCAAGTTTACAACAATTTATTACAGCAGCTACACAAAACTAAAATACTCATACATTAAAAAGATACAATATTTTATCTCTTATTCAAATATCTGGGGTGATGCAGCAGACTTTATAATTCCCTGGCTTGTTTATAAGTTGGTAATAATATATAGTAACAGAATAATTTTGAATAAGATTAAAAAATGAGTGACCTCTATTTTGTGGTGAACATCAAATTTATAGTGGTGAGAAAGGGCAGATAATATCTTTGTTGAGTCATCCTTATTTAATATATGCTCTTTATTTTTAAAAATTGAAAATATATTTATCTTTGGTTTTAATTATAAAACAATGAGGTTTTATTTTAGAATTTAAAACTAAAAACATAGAAAATTAACATTTTCCCCTAACTTAAGTGTTGAAGTTTTTTTTTTCTAACATTTAAAAATATCTACATACTCACAAACATGTTTGTGTATATATATAAAAAATATATATATTATACAAATGTATATGTTATACATATGTATTATATATATATAGTATAAAAATATTTTTTTGTATATACTTTGAAAAATAAAAATGTAGACTCTTTTTCTTTGGTCTCCTGCCTTTTCTCATAAGACTAATACTCTACTACAGACAAATTTTTATAACAGTACATATGGTGGCATCTCTCTCTCTCTTTTCTTTTTTCAACAAATCTATATCATTCCTTTAAGTGGATTTGCCATAATTTACTTAAAATAAGTACCCACTGTTGGATGTTTCAGTTGTTTCTTATACTTCTAGTGCAAATAGTAATAGTTTTCCTTTTTATGCAGATTTAATGTTTCCTGTTATGTCAATCTCAAAAGTTATTTTCAGTTTAAAGAATATTTAATTATTTTGCAAAGGTGCATTAAAAATAAGTAGTAAAATAGGTTAAGTGCATCTATTGTGTTAGAGTAATTGAGAAGTTCTGAAAAATAACTGTAATAATGGTTAATTTTTTTAGACATCTGACTACCCAGTGGTGCTGTCTTTAGAAAATCACTGCTCCCCTCACCAACAAGAAGTGATGGCCGACAATTTGCAGTCTATTTTGGGAGATGCTTTGCTTTCTGATACCCTTGATGATTATCCAGATGCACTGCCTTCACCAGAGGTAACATCTTGTCTGAGAAGCTCAGGTTATGAACAAAAGAGAGTGTACGTCACTATTATATTGGTTCATGACACTGGGCTAGAAATCACTGAAAATGCTTAGATTCAATCATTTTAAGATGTGTATTTTTTTGCAATGTGTTGCTTAGAAAAGGTTTCTATGAACATTTAGGTGAATGTATTTTGAAAAAGAGAATATAATGAGATATATGTAAAAACCCATATTTTTAATTGTGTGTCATTTCGCATGAGTCTAAAATCTCAAGTCAATTAATATTAGGCAACAGGAATTTGGTATGTTTTATAGGCAACAGGCTAAGAAAGATTCAATGTAAGTAGAGTCCAGACCTAATACCTTAGCACCTGGGTTGCAGGTACCTCCCCTACATTTAATCTGCTCTTTTCAATTTAACTATCTTTATGGGCCACTTTCCATCTTCAGTTGAGCATACTGAAGTATTTGGTTTAAACAAGAAATCATTCCTCCTCCCCTGAGGATTTCAGTTTTCTCTCTAGCTATCCCTTTATTTTATCATTTCTTGTCTCAGCTAAACCTTCCATTTCCTCATCTCACAACCCCCCTGATCAGGCTTCCTTTTCCACCTGCACCATAGTATAATCTCTCTCTCCTTCTCTTTTTTTTTTTTTTCCAGTGACACTTTTCCTTGATTTAATTTTTTTTGTCTTTTTCTGCTTTTGAAATGAGCTCTCAATTACAAAATGTCAAACCACACTCAAAAACACCACCCACTGGCACAGTATGGAGAAGCCCACAAGTAAGGACAGGTAGCAGCAGCAGGTGGCAAGAGGTGGGAGGTGACTGGAGCAGTGGTTAACAAATGTTCACAGGAAGCTAAATCTATCCAACAGGTTGTGCCCTAATTTAGCACAGGTTACACTAGTCACTACCTTGGTGGGTGGCCTCGGTGTATTTGGGTTCAGATGCTACACTGCAACACAATTCCTTCCATGTAAGACTTTACGGGGTGGCAGGAGGGCACCGACAGTCTCTTAGTTTTTCAAAACGCTGTCGTAGACTTGATAGATGTACTGAGAGACTTCAGGAGCTCTACACTTCAGTGACAGCATATAATTGGGGTTTCCTGGCTGGATACGTAGCTCAACCAAGATCCAAATGCCATTGGTGAGCTTCAGGGACTGGTACAACATGTCCTGCCCTTGCACATTTCTCTTGGCAATAGTATAAATGTTGTTGTTTGGCAACTTGCTGGAAACAGTGTCAGCATTTAAATGACATTCCTTAATCTGAAACTGATGTTCATTTTCATTGGGAATATCCTTCCATGTTGCAAGGAAGACCTGGCACTCCATTTTTCCATCTTCTACAAAAAGCACATTGAGTGGGATGAGGCAGCTGAAGTAGAAGACATCGATATTGTTTTTCACAGCCACCTGCAGGTTATTCAGAGGTTCCATCTTCATGACTGGGCCCAAGGTGTTGAGAGGCAAGGAGACGTCAATGCTCTGATTGGGCATCAGTGGCGTATGGATGGCCAGAGAAGTGCTGGGGATGACACCAAAGCTATTGTTAAACTGGATTGCAAAGTCTGTCATGTGCTGCAGAGCTTTGTTGGTGAAATTCATTTCCATATAGATATGCCCCTGACGATGAGTAAATGTCCCGGAAATCTCCAAGCCCTTAGCCTTTATTGCAGGCAGCCAGAAAGCCTTAGGAGCCACATATCCATCATGTGCCATGCCTATCCCTGTAGAGAGTTCAAACAGATCATTCAGGACACTGCTGACCACAGCAGGTGTAGGTGAAGGAGCAAAGGTTGCAGGCACTGATGATGGGATGAAGGATTGCCCCACCAGACTATCTAGTCCTCCTCCCAAGAGATCCACTGCTCCCACCTGCATGGAGGATACCTGTGGCACATTGACTGGGGGACCGAGGTCAAGGTTTAAAAGGTCTCCCAGAAGGCCACCTTGAGAGGGAATAACCTGAGGTTGCTCCAGGTTGGTGGCAGTGGTGGTGCCAACAGGGCTGTCACCAGCATCAGTGCTCCCATGATGTATTGGCAAGTGTTTGCGATGGATTCCATGACTTCCTTCCACAAAAGCATTGGGAGGCTTGTGGTACACAGAGGCCAAAGAACCAATGTGGCAGATGAGCTCATCCAGCACGGTTGGCTCAATAAGA
>PVIW01017123.1:0-14865 GCA_004026585.1 Noctilio leporinus | reverse complement strand
AATTCCACTACTTGGACTATACCCAAAGAATCCTGAAACACCAATTCATAAGAACCTATGCACACCTATGTTCATAGCAGCACTATTTACAATAGCCAAGTGCTGGAAACAGCCTAAGTGCCCATCAGTGGATGATTGGATCAAAAAACTTTGGTACATTTACACAATGGAATTCTATGTAGCAGAAAGAAAGAAGGAAGTTGTACCCTTGCAACAACATGGGTGGAACTGGAGAGCATTATGCTTAGTGAAATAAGCCAGTCAGTGAAGGACAAATATCATATGATCTCACCCATTACGGGACAATAATGAGCAAAACTAACAACAAGCAAAACAGAACCAAGTATATGAATACAAGGAATAGGCCTTCAGTGGTCAGGGGGAAAGGGATTGGGGGGAGGGGGGAGGCAGAGGCAAGAAAGGGGAGCAGCTTAGACAAGAACCTAGTATAAAGGAACCATGGACATGGAGAACAGGTGAGATTGACTTTGGGGGGAATGGGTGGGTGAGTAGCGGGACAGATGTGAGCAAAAAGGGGATGGATGTAATACAACAATAAAATTAAAAAAAAGAAGAAGAAGCAACGGTATATAAAATGGTGAAACACTGTAATAATAATTTATAAACCTCAAATGAGTAATCTTAGGTAAAGGAGATAGCATAGGGAAAAGATAAGAGGAAATAAGGCAAATTGCTTCAATTGTTTATAAAAAACCCAGGTGCAGAGGTCATTATACAACTGCATGTGCATATTTGTGTGTTTGTGTGTATGTGTATGGAGGAAGTTCATTAAAGAATATTCTCTATATTTTCTATTATTGCCATAACTACCACAGACTTGATGCCTTTAAAAACCCATTGATTTTTTGAGGAACCTCTACAATGTTTTCCATAGTGACTGTACCAGTTTTCTCAGTTTTCACAGTTAGAAATCTGGAACAACATTGTTTAACTGGGTTTTCTGCTTAGGCTCTCACCAGGCTGAGATCAAAGTGCAGACAGGGCTGCATTTCTTTCTGGAGATGCTGAGGACAAATCTGTTTCCAAACTCACTAAGGTTGTTGGCAGAATTTAGTTTCTTGTGTGGTTGTAGGTCTGAGGTTCCCATTTCTCATAGGCTGCCACCCAGGATCCTTTTTCCCAGGAACTTCTGATTGCTTGTATTCTTTCTAATATGGTCCCTTCCACCTTCAAAGCAGCAACAGTTTATCAGACCCTCTAGTTTCAAATCTCTCTGACCTCAGTTTCTGTCCTTACTCTCTACTTTTAAGGGCTCATGTGATTACATAGGGTCCACCTGCAAAATCCGGTGTAATCTTAAGGTCCACTGATTAGTAACTTTAATTTCATCTGCAAAGTCCTTTTGCATTGGCACGTACCATATTCACGGGGGTGAATAACACCGAAGAGTGAAAATCATGGGAACTGAAAATCTGCCTCTCACAGTAAGCAAAATATTAATTGAACTCACTTCAAGGTAGAGAAATTTCATGTTATCTTTACTTTTATTCACATGCATTCCTGAGTTGTTTGAATTTTGAAAATAATTCACATGTACTGATTATAATCAGGGCGGAAAGCTATTTACTCCATAGAGAAATATAGTACACCACGGTAAGAGACCTAGCTCTTCATTATGGATTAGTGTTTGGTGGTGGGGGTGGAAATTCTACAGCTACCCAGTAGCCTTGTGCCTAGAGGATATGTTATCTCATCCCATATCTCCTTTGCTTAAGATTATTCCATTGTTTTCCTAACTTTTACAATCTGGGAAATGTTTAGATCCAATTTTGTGAATGGAAACCAAGATGGGGATCTGTATGTCACTCCATCCCAGGTGCCCAAGATGGTGTACTGAGTCTTTGCAACAGCTTGTATGGCTTAAAATTTCCAAGCCATTTCCAAGAGATCATTTCCAGCAGAGTTCTATGGAGACAAGCTGCCCCAGAAAAGCTCAGGTATTTCACAGTCTTTTGGAGGACAACAAGAGGAGTAGTGCCCAGGTATCATATGCCTGGTTAAGAAGCCAATAAACTTCTTCTGGCCACTCTCAGGCTCACCCAGAGAGAGAAGAACAAGCCCACGTCTTCTTGTCTTTTCAAGATAAGG
Source organism: Noctilio leporinus (assembly GCA_004026585.1). Classification (NCBI taxonomy): domain Eukaryota; kingdom Metazoa; phylum Chordata; class Mammalia; order Chiroptera; family Noctilionidae; genus Noctilio; species Noctilio leporinus. The sequence continues at coordinate 12,756 of PVIW01017123.1, read as the reverse complement.
GTTAGTGTTTCTGGGAATCCAGTCTTCTAGATCAAAATGACTCCTGCTTTCCCATAAGGAAGCATTATAAGTCAGGTCTGTGGAGAACGAAGCAAGTCTTTCATGTCCTTTTCAATGACTGGCAAGGTGACTGACTTGAATATTTTCGGTAGAGGAAGGGAACAGCCTGTGTCCTATTAGGAGCTTTGTGGGTTTGACAGAGTAGAGGTTACCTTCTAGTTTCAAGTTCAGCACTATGGAGGATGAAAAGAAATATGCAATGTAGCTAGGGCCAGTCCTGGCCACAGCTGGGCAGAGGCCACCAGAAGTCTTCTGTTTTAGGGATGGTCTGTTTTGGGCAAACTTTTAAGAGACATTGTGAATGTTCCAGTAAGGGGGGTGGGGTGGACTCTTGGTGTAGGGTAAAACTTAATGCCACATAAGGAAAGTGAACAGAAAAAAAAATGTTTTGTGTGTTTACACTTACATGTCTAAATATCTAGCTCTGCAATGGAGCACAGGTTTGAGTGTTCATAGTAGTCACCTCTTGTAGTGAGGATCAGAAAAATATGAGGGAGATGCCCCCTCCCATTTTATACCAATTTTTGCTATCTGAAAATTTTAACTAGTGATTGTATTATCAAGTGACCACGGCATGAGCTTCAGAGTGTACCAACCTGTCCCTTGGTTTTGTGTCTTCCCTGGCCAGTGGCCATGACCAGAGGCTTGCCATAGGCAGTGTCTCCCAGCCCTTCAAGGGCCTCTCAGTGTCAGGCTTGCCAGCCTCTGATGTTCTAAATATTGTTTGCTCCTTCAAATAACAAATTTTCCATGGAGCCCACCACACCAGCCGAGAACTTAGGGTAATTAGATAAGATTTCTTCATCCTACAATAAAGAAACAGATTCCTTCTACAGCAGGTCCTCAAATAATGCCATTTTCATTTAATGTTGTTTTGTTATAACATTGATGAGATGTCATAGGAACTTAAAGCTTCTTTGTATCATTTAGCCTGTGGAAAAATCAGTTTCATTATATGTCCTTTCAATTAAAGTTGAGGAACCTATCAGTGATGTTAAGACTTACTGTACTGACCCCTCATTGGGATCATCTAGGAAATCAGACTTACTATATGGGAAAGCAGCAACAAGGTGTCCAGAGGGTAGTACATCATGCATCAGTAAGGAGTCCTTGCAGCCATCAGCTGAGTTTCTCACCATGCAGAGTACAAAGTAGTGAGAGGTCTAAGACTTTCTATTATCTGCTTTTGTTCACCCTTAGACTGTGTGAAGGACCTTGATCAAAAGTGAATATATATTTGGTGTGTGGCAATGACTGTGTTTCTGCTTCTCAGATCCCATCCTTACCTTTCTCTAGTTTTGTTTGTTTGTGGGGTTTTTTTGTTTTTTGTTTTTTGCTGGGCCTCCTAGCCTTGCCTGCAAATTCTAGACTTATGTTTCAACTTACTGAGCAGAACAGCAACAACAAAAAAGCTGTTAACTAAAGGAGTAATGTTGGAAATTCTTTCAATTCATATAATTATGCTAAAGCCTACATTGTTTTTCAAATATTTAGCAGCCTATTATGGATTATTATTAAAAAAATATAAGAAACATATTATATAAATCAGATAATTTTATTATAAAATATATTATATACATTATAATAATATAGACACGTATGTTTGTTAAAAAATATAACATTCCAGTCTCTCAGATGTTTCCTGTGTCCTTTCCCACTCACTGTTTATCTAAGTCTTTATTTTTAACAAGGATAGTACTACATATGTATCAGTAAATTACAGTATAAGATATAAAACATATGTGCAATTAAAATAGTAATTATAAAACATACTTGGGTAACCACTAGATAACTTAAAGAATAGACCACTTCAGAGCCCTGGCTGGTGTGGCTCAGTAGATTGAGCACCGGCCTGTGAACCCAAGGGTCACCAGTTTGATTCCTAGTCAGGGCACATACCCAGGTCTTCAGCCAGTTCCCCAGCTGGAGGAATGCAAAAGGCAAACGTACATTGATGTTTCTCTCCCTTTTTTCCTCCCTCCCTTTACATCTCTCTAAAACTAAAAAAAAAAAAAAAATTATAGCCCCTAGTGTGTCCCTTCTGGAATACATTCCCCATTCCATCAAATCTAAAGGTACCTCTTTCCTAACCTTTGTAAAAATCTTTACCTTGTTTTTATCAATACGTTCATGATCCTCATTTGCATCCCTAAACACTATATTGTTTTGCTCCTGTTCTTAATTTTTTGGATATGCAAATAATAGTCTACGTTTACTCTTTTTGACTTGTTAATTTTGCTCACTATAATGAAAGTCATTTATCTTGATGCAATTATCTGTAATTACTTCCTTTGTTGTTGCTGTGTAAATTTCATTCTATGAATATTTCAGAATATATTCACCAGTTCTAATAATGTGGAGCATTTATATTCTTTCCAGTTTTGCAGTGATTATAAATAGCAAACAAAAAATAAGAAACAAAAAAACCAAAACCTACCATAAAAAAAAACACCTCACAAACAAAATTAGCATTAAAGGAATTCTCATATATTTGATAATTTAATTGTCAATATTTCTAGTTTTATTGTGGAGGGAGATCTGGGTGTCATTTATTGACAGCAGTTTACACACATTTTTTTTTCCTTCAAAGCACAGGCACGGATCCCTCTAGAAGAGCAGCCTAAGAATGAGAGAGTCTGGAACACAGGATGAATGTCTCTGGTAGGCATGTGCAGCCCCAGCAGGATGCAATCCTTCAAGATGGAATTCTGTTGGGTATTTGAGAGACACTAAGGTTGGCGGGTGGACAGTAAGTCTTCTATAGGACTCACATCTCAGTCCAGGACTAATCTCTTCACTGTCCAAGTCCATCCCTGTTTTAGAACACTTGGGGAGCAGCAAATCAAGCCCACCCACCTTCACAGGGGCAGATTCTTCAACCTATGTCATTTGTACACACCTGCTTCCACTGGCCTCACATTTAAAGAAAATCAGCCTATGGTAAGAGATAGACCACTTCCCCCTGAACTTCCCAGTCCCTTTCTTCAGCTGGGTTTGTGCAGGAAGTGCTGGAAAAAATGGAGGCCTGCATTTTCTGATGAGCTGTGTGCTATTTTTTTCAGATTTCAAATAAATGTAGGGTTGAAGGCTACAAGTTTACTCAGGCTGACAACTGTCTACCCCAGCCATTGACACACATGATTCTGCCTTTCTGCCAATTACCAGTGCCTAGCCTGGAGCTCCAGTAGGCCCCAAAGACAAGGGTCAAGCTGGTCTACATAGGCACTTGGTAATTTCTGGTAGGGAGGTGGGTAAAAAAGTGGATGGAAATGAGAACAAAAGAGCTTTATTTAATTAGAGTAATTAGTGATCTGAAGTGAGCTTACTTTTATTTCGTTCACTTTAAGCCAATCATAAAATTTCATAGTGATTCTGGGGTGGGGGCAGAAGGAAAGAGATATTAAGAATCCTTGGGGCTATGACCCCTATGACCTGAGGAGGTGAAGGTGGGGCAAGCCTCATTCAGGTAGCTGGAGGAGAATTGACTGCTTGGTGGGCAAGGCAGGCAGGTGGTGATGGTTATGTTTGATAGTGTGAGAGCTGGTACCCAATGTCCTCTGTGGCTTCCAGCTTGCACAACTCCATCAGGTCATCGTTTGTACTAGCAAGCCAGTTGATGATAAGCTTGGCAGCCTTGGAATGGCTCTCAGCAGAGATGTTGGCTACCTTCTTCTGCTGTCCAGCCTTTTCCATGTCAAATCTGGCCCTCTCAGCTTCCTGCTGGGCCACCTGGTTGGCTTCTACCACTTCTGTGAACTCCTTGACAAAGGTCAGATGAGTCAAAGACACATAGTCAGGATGAGCCAGAAGGCTGCAGCTCACTCTGTAAGGTCTTCATTCATCTCTGGGGACCAGCTATCTTGGGGTGATGAGTTCTCCAACATCAAAGTATGCCATGCTGACTTGAGGATCTGTCTCTGTAGTGGTGGACAGGAGTGCATGGTCCTTACAGTCCTCTCCCATGCTGGTGAAGATGTGAAGAAGCTGACTACCAAGTGGATGCAAAAGGATATGCAGGGTGATGTTGACATTCTGTAAATCTTTGCTACCAGTGATCACTGGCATGTTACGTGGTCAAGTGGCAGTCAAAGATAATTGGTTTCTGTAACCAAGTGATGGGAGAGTGAGTCTTTTCCGCTACCACAATGTCCTGTACTCCATAGAACCAGTCAAAGATGATATTTCTGTGCCCAACATCCACATTACACAAAGCAAGTTCACCAAACCTCCTGCCATAGCTAAGGCCAGGCTCAACTTGCCAGTGAATTCAAACACTTTGGCAGCCATGTCTCCTTCTGCTGGACCCACTCACACTTGCTTGCACTCTGACCTCCACATGAATTCCCCCAATATTTTTAATATTTCACATGTTAGCTTTACTATTTTTAAAAAATTCTTTTACATGTAAAAGAGTTTTTAACTCTTGACAAAATGTTTAATGGTCACAGAACATTATCTTTTTTTTCTGTTGATGATGAACATTATTTTGTATGGTTTCAGCTTGCAAGGCCCTCAACTACAATCCAAATACAGGACTGCCTTGTCCTCTACCTTTTACTCCCCTTTGGTTTTCTTGACCTACTGCATTACTACATAATATTTAGAATCACCTTGTCAAATGCTACACCAAATGATTGTTAGGATTTTCCTTGTGATTACATTGAATCTTTAAAATAATTCAGAGATCAAGTTGCAAGCCAGGTCTTCAGCCAGATCCATAGCTGGAGGCAGGTGAAAGGCAACCATACATTGCTGTCTCTCTCCCTCTCTGCCTCTCTCCCTACCCCATTCTCTCTAAAAAATAAATAAATAAACAAATAAATAAAATAATTCAGAGATAATTGTCATTTATTATTTATTTATATATTTATTTTTTAGAGAAAAGGGCAGTGAGGGAGAAAGAGAGGGAGAGAAATATCACTGCATGGTTGCCTTTCACCTGCCTCCAGCTACAGAGCTGGCTGCAGACCTGGCTTGCAACCTGGGTATGTGCCCTGACTGGGAATTGAACCAGTGACACTTGGGTTTGCAGGTTGGTGCTCAATCCACTGAACCACACCAGCCAAGGTCAATAACTGACATTTTTACAACATTGCTTCACAGTTGGTGAACATAGCATATTTTTCTATTTTTGAAGTTTTCAATATTTGTATTAGTTTCCTGGGTCTGTGGTAGCAAAGTATCACAAACTGGATCATTTAAATAACAGGAATTTATTGTGTCTTGGTTCTGGAGGCTAGAATTTGAAGATGGAGGTGTCAGCACAGTTCATTCTTTCTGAGGGCTGTGAGTGAATCTGTTGTTAGTTTCTGACAGTTCTTTGGCTTTTGACAGCATAACTCTAATCTTCTCATGGCATTCCCCCATGTGCATGCCTGTCTATGCACTAATTCCTTATTTATATTAGGGGTTCTACTCTACCCTACTCCAGTATCCAATTCCAAAGCCACATCCACATTTCTAGGTATTTGTTATAGCAATACCATTTTTCTTGGTACCAAAATCTATATTTGTTTGCCAGGGTTGCCATAATAAAGTACCATAAATTCAGTGGCTTAAAAAGAAAAAATGTATTGTCTCATGGTCTGGAAGGTAGAAATCCAAAATGAATGTCAGCTGGGCTTGTTTGTTACGAGGGCCATAAGAGAAGGGTTTGCTGGACTCTCTCCTCAGCTTGTCTTCTTTCTCTGTCTTTCTTTTTATGTAGAATTCCAATTTTTAAGCCTTTGAGTAAGTTATATTTCTTTTGACCTTAATACGATGTTTTTAGAAATAGTATATTTGCTTAAAATTCATGCTTGTAATTTTTTCTTTTTTTTAAAAATTTTATTGTTGTTGTATTACATCCATCCCCTTTTTGCTCTTCTCTGTCCCCCTCCCCACCCACCCATTCCCCCCAAAGTCAATCCCACCTGTTGTCCATGTCCATGGTTCCTTTATACTAGGTTCTTGTCTAAGCTGCTCCCCTTCTTTGCTTCTGCCTCCCCCCTCCCCCCAATCCCGTTCCCCCTGACCACTGAAGGCCTATTCCTTGTATTCATATACTTGGTTCTGTTTTGCTTGTTGTTAGTTTTGCTCATTATTGTCCCATAATGGGTGAGATCATATGATACTTGTCCTTCACTGATTGGCTTATTTCACTAAGCATAATACTCTCCAGTTCCATCCATGTTGTTGCAAAGGGTACAAGTTCCTTCTTTCTTTCTGCTATATAGAATTCCATTGTGTAACTGTACCAAAGTTTTATTTAGTTTTATACAAATGCTGTTAACCCTTGGACAACATTGGGTTAGAGGGACCCACTTGGGTGCAGTTCAAAATATGAGGATAACAGGCTTTGTGACTGAGTCAGTCCTTCTTACTCAGCAGAGCCTAGGCCTGGTGGCTGATTGCAGACTCTCTGATTTACAGCTGGGTCAGTCAGATAGCCCCACCCAGGGCCATGTGAGGCTAGTGGCTGATTGTGGATTCATTGATTGGCAACTGAGTCAGTCATACTTGACCAGCAGCACCTGGGCCTGACATCTGATTAAAAACTCTCTGACTTACAGCTGGGTCAGACAGTCAGCCCACAGAGTGACAAGTGAACCTGGTGGCTGATCATAGATTCATTGGTTAACTCACAACTGAGTTCATTTGTTCTGCCCACAGGCCCTTGGGACTGGCAGCTGATCACAAACTCATCGGATTAAAATGGAATCTTTTAGTATAGCCCAGTGACCCCTTAGACTGGAAGATGATCACAGATTCATTGGATTACAATTGAACTTTGCTGTCAAACCCAGTGGCTCCTGAGCCTGGTCACAGAAAACAGATTCAGTGGATTACAACTGGATCTTGCTGCCTAGGCCACTGCACCTGAAACTGATGGCTGATTCATTGAATTACATCTGAATCTGTCCCACCAAGCTGCACATAAGCTGGCAGCTGATCCATTAGATTACAATTGAACCTCTCTGTCTAGCCCAGCAAGGCCTGAGTTTGGTAGCTGATTCATTGATTTACAAATGAATTGGTCTGTCACCCCAACCTGCATCTGAGCCTGGCGGAGGATCACAGACTGATAGGATTACAACCAAATCAATCCTTTGAGCCTAGCAGTTCCTTAGCCTGGCAGCTGATCACAGTCTGATTGGTTTACAATGAAACCAAAAAACAGGGAAACAAAGAAACAGTACGTCACCAAAAGGAAAGGAGGAAACCCCAGAAAGATTGCTAAAAGGAAAAAAGGAATCCCCAGAAAGATCACTAAATGAAATAGAGGCAAGCAAACTATCAGATATAGAATTCAAAATAATGATGATAGAGAAGCTCAATCGGCTCAGCCAGCTCAAAAACAAACAAACAAACAAACAAAAAAACTACAAACAACTCCAGGGGAACTACAAATGATTGCAGGGAAGCTACAAGGAACTTATTGAGAACTACATCAGCATAAAAAAGGACATAAAAACTATTAGTAAGAGCCAGGAAGAAATGAAGAATACAATTTCTGAATTGAAGAATACAGTAGAAGGAATCAACAGCATGCTAGAGGAAGCAGAGGAGCAGATCAGTGAGCTGGAGGACAACCTAGAAAAATATCCTAAGACAGTGCAACAGAATGAAAAAAGGCTGAAGAAGAATGAACAGGTTTAAAGAGAGCTGCAGGACAACATTAAATGCAATAATATCTGTATCATAGGGATACCAGAAGGAGAAGAGAAACAAAGAATGGAAAACCTTTTAAAAAAAGTAATAATAGAAAACTTCCCTAACATGATGAGTGAAAATGTTACTCAAGTTCAGGAAGCAAGGGGGTCCCAGTGAGGATGAATCCAAACAGACCCACTCCAAGACACATCATAATTAAAATGGCAAATTTCAAAGACAAAGAGAGAATCCCAAAAGCATCAAGAAAGAAATAGCAAATAACATATAAGGGGACTCCAATAAGGTTATCAAGTGATTATTCAACAGAAACAATACAAGCCAAAAGGGAATGGCAAAAATATTCCAAGTAATGGGAAATAAAGGCCTGCAACCAACAATACTCTACCCAAAAAGGTTCTCATTCAAAATGGAAAGAGAAATATGGAATTTCACAGACAAAAGAAGACTAAAAGAATACATGTCTACCAAACCAGCATTGCAAGAAATGTTAAAGGGCCTGCTTTAAAAAAATGAAGATACAGGGAGAGACAGAGAGGAACACAGGTACAAAGGGGGAAAATGGCAATAAATAAGTATCAATCAATTATAACCTTAAATGTAAGTGAAATAAATGCACCAATCAAAAGATATAGGGTAGCTGAATGGATAAGAAAACATGACCCACATATATGCTGTCTTCAAGAGACCCACCTCAGAAAAAAACATAGACACAGATTGAAATTGAAGGGATGGAAAAATATATATCAAGCAAATGGACATGTAAAAAAGGCTGGAGTAGCAATACTTATTTCAGACAAAATAAATTTTATGATGAAGGCCATAAAAAGAGACAAAGAAGGACATTTCATAATACTTAAGGGAACAATCCATCAAGAAGATATAACTCTGTTAAATGTATGTGCACCCAACATAGGAGCCTGCAAATATATAAGGAAAATCTTGGAGGACTTCAAGAAGGATATAGACAGCAACACACTCATATTAGGATATTTTAATACCCCATTATCAACAATGAACCGATCTTCCAAAGAAAATAACACCAAGGATATTGTGGCATTGAACAATACTCTAGAGGAAATGGAGCTAACTGATATATATATATAACCTTTCACCCCAAAGAAGTAAAATACACATTCTTTTCAAATGCACATGGAACATTCTCAAAGATAGACCACATGGTAGGTCACAAGACAAGCCTCCACAAATACAGGAAAGTGGAAATCATATCAAGCATCTTCTGAGATTACAGTGGCTTGAAACTAGAAACCAACTTCAAGAGAAGAAACCAAAAACACTCTTAATTCATGAAGACTTGATAACATGCTTTTAAGTAATGAATGGGTTAACAATGAGATAAAAGATGAAATCAAAAAGGTTCTGGAAACAAATGACAATTAATACACAAGAGCACAAAACCCATGGGACACAGCAAAGGAAGTCCTCAGAGGGAAATTGATAGCAATACAGGCCTACCTAAAAAGGATAGAAGAAGCTTATACAAATAATCTAACCATAAAGCTGCAAGAACTAGAGGAGCAACAACATACAAAGCACAGAGCAAGTAGAAAAGAGGAAACCATCAAAATCAGAGCAGAATTAAAAATAATATTGAATGTCAACTGTAATTGAAATACATTTTTTACAAAGCATTTCTCCTAACCAGAGAACAGAGACATGGGGGAAAAATGGAACAGAATGACTGTGACCAGAGGGGATGGGGGAGGAGGGAGGAAGAGGGGTTGTGGAGAGAAGGGGTGGGGCTTAGATGAAGAGCTAGTGTGATAAGGAGCTACCTGCCAGGTAGAGGGACATTGAAAATAAACAGAGGAGCAGAATGGAACCACAGACATGGAAACAAGGAACAGGCTGAAGGTGACTGGAGAGGGAGGGCAAGAGGAAAAGGGGGGAAAAGAAGAGGAAAGGTTTAGTCAAGGAATTAGTGTGAATGACCAATGGACGTGGACAATGAAGTGGGGATTGACTGTAGGAGAGGGGATGGGGTGTGTGGGGAATAGGAGAGCAATGGTGGGGAGAAAATGGGATAAGTAATACAACAATAAATTAATTAAAAAAAGAAACTTAAAGAAAGAAGGAACTTGTACCCTTTGCAACAACATGGGTGGAACTGGAGAGCATTATGCTTAGTGAAATAAGCCAGTCAGTGAAGGACAAATATCATATGATCTCACCCATTACAGGACAATAATGAACAAAACTAACAACAAGCAAAACAGAACCAAGTATATGAATACAAGGAATAGGCCTTCAGTGGTCAGGGGGAATGGGGTTGGGGGGAGGGGGGAGGCAGAGACAAAGAAAGGGAGCAGCTTAGACAAGAACCTAGTATAAAGGAACCATGGACATGGACAACAGGTGGGATTGACTTTGGGGGGAATGGGTGGGTGGGGAGGGGGACAGAGGGGAGCAAAAAGGGGATGGATGTAATACAGCAACAATAAAATTAAAAAAAAAAAAGAAACTTAAGAGAAAGAGGCTTTCCTTCAATTTCTAGCTATGACAAGATGAGTTCATGTGTTAGACTTTTGCCTCAGCCAAGGGGCTCCTAAACTTAGGGTCCCTCAGTGACCTTGCAGCCTCTATCTGGCAATAATCTGTCCAAAGCCCTCTCAACCCAGAAACTGAACCCCTAAGGCTTTCCATTGGCACCATTACCAGGCTGCCTCTCAACAGCTCACATGCCCAAAGTTTTCCTGCCTTTGCCTATGTCCCTGAAGGCTTTTGGCCCCCACAAGCACTCTAATTCCTTTTGCAGGCTCCAAGGCAAGTCCTCCTGTGGTCTGGAGGGTTCATACTGCCCTGCTGCCCTCTCTGCAAGCTTACTGAAAATCATGAGTGCAGCCCACCTGCTGCCTGTAGGGTTCCTATTCTCTCTGTACATCCAAGTCAGCAGTTGCTCGTCACTTTTTCCCTGCGGGCCCTCCTGAGTATTGGGTTGCCTTCTGCATGTCCGGGAACTATAGACAAGCACAGGCCTAGCTAAACTGGCCAATTTCTCTGCTATCCTGAGGACTGAACTGCACCTTAACCCATAAGGAGGTCTAAACTCCTTCCAAAGGTTTCCTTCTTTGGGTACTGTCTTTCAGCCCTAGGGCATCATATAGAGTTTCTTTATATCTTACAGTTACTCTTTTATCATAGTTTCTGTATTGGGTCACCTCTCTATTTTAATTGGTATGTACATATATTTCATATATTACAGGTAAGAATTCTTTGTTATGTATTTTAAATATCTTTTCTCAAATTTCTTCTAATTTTATATATGCTGGGGCTTTTTTTGCCAACAAGTGCTTTGAATATAGTGAAACTTATCAATCTTTACTCTCTGCATATTATATTTGTTTCTTTTGAGAAATATTTCTTTAACCTGAAATCATGAACATGTATAGTCCTGCATTATATCTCAACAAATCTTCTTTCAAATTTAAGTTCACCTGGAATGGTGTGAGACAGAGGCCCAGTTTTTCCAAGATTATGGAAAAGATAGTCAACTTCCCACAGTTATTAATCAAGTGCTTTATATTGAAACAAGTCTTTGCCATCACTATACTGAATTCACATCTTGTTCTTCCTCAAATGAATCTTTGTTTTCTTTTTTTTTATAAAGATTTTATTCATTACTTTTAGAGAGAAGGGCAGGGAGGGAGGAAGAAAGGGAAAGTTGCCTTTCACCTGCCTCCAGCTATAGACCTGGCTGGAGACCTGGCTTGCAACCTGGTATGTGCCCTGGCTGGGAATCGAACCAGTGACCTTTGGGTTTGCAGGCTGGTGCCTTATCCATTGAGCCACCAGCCAGGGCCCTGTTTTCTTGAATATTTGAATTTTATATAAATTTTAGATTTGGTTTATCAATTTCCACAAGCAAATAAAAATATTTTATTAGATTTTATTGAATATTGGGAGAAAAATAATCAATAAAATATTGAATCTTCCAGTCCACTAACATGGAATATCTCTTCATTTATTTGTCCCCCTTTTAAAAAACGCTCAGTAATGTTATATTATTATTTTATACTCAAAATTATATATTTTATTAATTTTGCAAATAAGAGCATGTTTTAATTTGATAATATATTATTTTTATTGGTTACATTGACTTTGCTAGAATATCAAATCAGTAATATTCACTTTTTGTGTTTCTATAAATTAACAAATACATACAATAGTATAATCACAACCACAAACAAGAAATACAACATAGCCTTGGCTGGTGGCTCAGTGGATAGGTGCTGGCCTGTGAACCCAAAGGTTGCTGGTTCAATTCCCAGCCAGAGCATACATAACCCCTCTACTTAATTGCCACCTAGATCCCTCCTCAGGTCTCAAATTCATGTACCTTTTCTTGCCTTTTTAAAACTGTTGTTCTTGCCCTGGCTGGTGGCACAGTGGATAAGGCACCAACCTGCGAACTCAAAGGTTACTGGTTCGATTCCCAGCCAGGGCACATAACCAGGTTGCAAACCAGGTCTCCAGCCAGGTCTGTAGCTGAAAGCAGGTGAAAGGTAACCATACATTGATGTTTCTTTCCCTCTCTGTCTCTCTCTTTCCCCACTCTCTGAAAAATAATAAATAAAAACTTTTAAAAATAAAATAAATTTGTTGTTCTTTTACAGTTGTCCCAATATTTCCCCCATTGCTCTCCTCTGCCCTGACCCCCACCCCCATAGTCAATTCCCACTAGTTCCTTGATTAAACTCTTCCTCTTTTTTCTCCCCTTATTCCCCCTCCCCTCTGGTCACTGTCAGTCTGTTCCTTGTTTCTATGCCTCTGGTTCTTTTTTGTTCATTTGTTTTGTTCATCAGGTTCCTATTATATATGGGATCATATGGTATTCATCTTTCACCAACTGGCTTATTTCACTGAGCAAAATAGTCTCCAGTTCCATTCATGCTGTCACAAAAGGTAGGGGTTCCTTCTTTCTCTCTGCTATGTAGTATTCCATTGTGTATATGTACTAGTTTTTTAAAATTCAATTTTATTGTTGTTGTGTTACATCCATCCCCTTTTTGCTCCCCTCTGTCCCCC